>BEXV01000416.1:42738-68038 GCA_003118195.1 Hemicentrotus pulcherrimus
GGGGGGGGGCTATGGAGGGGGTCTTAGTCATGTTTAAACAATATTACAGCGTAAATTTTTCCATGGCTATGGGAATATTGAATGGGAATATTGTGTACTTAGCGAGTATTTTATAGATCTGCATGGTGCCTTATCTTGATGCTTTATTATTTTGATCTAGCTTTGTGTTGTGACATTCATTTAAATGACACAGAAACAGTCCAGATAATGGACCATCAACAAACTTTGTTTATACTTACTGGTAATATGTTCCTCCATATCCTCCTTTCCAAGTTAAGGTAGCCCTTTATTTACCGATAACTACAAGCAAACAAAAGTGATTGTATATTTGTTTATTCACAATACCTCGGTCTGTATTATTATGATATCTCTCTCAGGCAAAACGGACAATGCCTAACATGAAATATGAAAATAGACCGGGCTGAGCTGAACTGAAGAACAAGCTCCTCTGTTATTTGGCTTTATCAATCAATGGGATTATCTGTTCCAGATTTTCCAAATAATTTGATTAATGCTTCATTGAATAAAATTAAGACTTTTCTATAAAGAAGTACCTCAGCACGTATTTGATATATTTCCTCTCATTTTCTTTCCCTTCATAAGTTGCCCTCATTTTACATGTATCAATATATCCATTATTTATATGATTCTATACCAATTTAGACTTTGGAATTTTAAACAAAACAGCCTAACAAGCATAGGGGATATATCTTTAGCAAAAAAGCTGTAAACAATTAAAATTCAACAAAAATAATTTTTAGCAGGTAAAGCTGTATTAAAACAAAAATTCAACAAAAATAAGTTGAATAAAAAGATAAGTATGTATGATGTGGTATTTTAATATTTCTTGGAGAAGGAAAATTTTGTTTAACCACTAGCTTCCCATTCTAGTAGAGCCATATATCCTGGTTCAGACAGGAATTCATAAATACTGCTTGCTCGTAGCCAACCTAATTCAGTAGCTTGTATCACTTATGTCAACTTTTTACTGGTAAACCGTTTAATGAAACAGGGCCCGTATAGAACAATGGCGGAGGATACACACAATGTCGTGACCTCATTGGGGGCAAAATATGACGAGTCTTTTGACGGTTGTCATTGGCAACCATCATCTGCTAAATGACACGAAAGTTGCGTTCACACTTTTTTGTTTGCTCTAAATACGATTTCTCTGACGTTCATTTTGTGCAAAGCAACTTTTGGGAAATTATTTGGGGACATGATTTTCAGGAAGTTATCTGATTTGTAATGGAAGCGAAGCTATGAGACAGCTACATGTGACATTAGGCCTGTCTTCATCAGCTCGAGATTGCCAAATAGCCCGCTATTTCTGATTTGGGAAATAATTCTGAAGTTACAAATCGCATCTTCATCAGCTTGAGACTTGACCTCGAGAAATTAGCTCGAGACATTTTGCTCAGCGTACTCACATAGTGCGAGTCTTCAGGCTGGTGAGGACGCACCGGACAAATAGCAGGATATTTTGCAAACTAGCCCAAGATGTCTTTAATGGGTGATAATCTCAAACAAATATCCAGCTAATTGTAGCTTTGGGCTGATGAAGACGCAAACTAACTGGATAATTTGAGATCGGGATGGTTAAAATAGCGTGTTATTTGGCAAACTCGAGCTGATGAAGAAAGGCCTAGTGAGACAGATGAATGTGCGTCGGTATGGATGACAGCAAGGACTAATCTCTTCATCTCAACTTCGGCAAGTTTTAGGCTGAGATTACAGAATCGGGCCAACTTAGAAGCCATGGCATTTTGGCGCATTATGTTATGAAATTGTTAACAAACAATAAGAGGCCACTGGAATGTAGAATTTTGCTTCCCTGCCCCCCGATTTTAGAGTTTCATGTAGTAACAATAGGGTTTTGGTAACATTGTCATGATGGGATAGAATAGTAAAAATATTTGCTGTCCAAAAATCAAGCAAATTTGTCAAAAGAGCATTGTAATTCATATGAAAAATATTAGAAAGTGGTAGAAAAGCTTGAAGATTTTTGTATGGCATCACACTAAGTGAAAACAAGGATAAAATTGTCATACTAAAACTGTGAATTGAATATATATTTAGAAGGTATATGAAAGATAATCCAAGGAATGTTGAAAAGAATAAGGAGGAAGATTCCATTTTAAATTATATCATTTAAATGTAAACCAGTGTGGATGTTGCAAGTTTTTGCAACTCACATTGTGTGAGCAAATAATTCATTTAGTATTATAGCATTACACTGACTGGAGACGTAATGGTTTGAAATTATCTTGTCTTTGATTAAAGTTGTTACAAATTCACATCATGTTCCTACATGTATGTATTTGAAATGGTGGACCATGACCACTATGTATTATACACCAAACCGACATATTGAAATGGTGAAGTTTCTACTTTAGACACAATTGATGTAAAAAGATGTTAAAAAGGGGCATTTAGAATTGACATAATGGTATTTGAATGACAAATGTCAATTCTGAGCCAACTTTGAATCCTAGAGGTCATATCACGAGAGGCACCCCGTTTTCTAGATCTAATCAGCGAAAGCATATGGCCCTAATTGTACAAACCTCACCAAAGATAGATCACTGACACTGTGGGTGATGACAGCTCGAAGGAAATAAATCCGTAAACACAAACACATCGGCAAAGTCGGGAGGCCGGCCTGCTCGATATGCTCGTCGCAGGAAATAACTGACTGTTCCTATCAGTGGCTTGTATGTACAAACAGGGCAAAGAAGAGTTCGTCGACAACCCCTATGCGTGATTCGGGTAAATTCAGTAACCGTTCGGTAGCATTTTTTGTCGGGAATCGTTTGAAATCAGGAGTCGAGCGTCTGGCGTGGAGAACTTTTGAGGGGGAAGGGGGTAGATTGAAATAGATGGTAGAGGATTGATACATCCGAAGGGACCTCTGGATAATGGGTTGGCAGATCCACATGTTCACCTAGGCGCATTGGTGGAGTTTGACTTGGATGTCTCTCTAGGTACTGTTCCAGGCCATTGATTGACTGATCTCTTGGACCACCTTCTCTATTGTTCACCTATCTTTCCGCTGTACTGGAAATGTTGAAAGGACAAAACTAGGCTAAAAACTGCCAAGAGATGCAAGATCATAACTGTCATCTTCAATTTCAAGCTGTATATCTTGCTTCATGATGGCGTTATTAGTTTCCAACTGGTGAATCCTGTCTACTGATGGCGTGGACAATCCTATCTAAATTGTTGACCAATCCTGTTCTTTCTTCCAGATCATACCTGTCATATTCAATTCCAAGCTGCCTATCTTGCTTTGTGATGGCATTTTTAAGTTTTTAACTTGTGAATCCTACATGTACCTAGCTCCTGATAGTGTGGTGTGGACAATCCCCTTTCGATTGTTGACCAACCCTGCTCTTTCTTCTAATCAATTAGACATTTTAAATTCATATTGAAAGGACAAAAATAATTTCTTTGAAAGCTGTTAAAAGTGTGGACAATCCTATCTCAATTGTTCATCATGCAACCCTGCTCTTTCTTCCAATCAATTAGACGATTCAAAATTACTATTGAAAGGACAAAACCATTTCTTTGATAGCTTCTGACAGATGCTCAATCCTAAACATCATATCCGATTTGAAGCTTCGTCTCCAGTTGTATGAAATCATTTTTGTAGTGACAACCTCTGTTTGTTGATATCTTTGAGAGTTAAAATCTCTTTCAAAGAATGGATTTTTGTTTTCAGTGGCTCCTAGAAGAGAAGGATCTTGCTCCATGAAGCCATCAGTTTTGCTATTAACATCCTTGTAACAGATATACATGTATGTGGAATTGAAGAACAGGATTTAAAGATACGGACAAATATAGACACTTCTTTTATCTGCTCTATCTGTATTTAGCCATTGGATCCTTTTCTTCTATTCAAGCAGAGAAAACAGAATTGCCTTTGCAAAATGCCAACTTCACAAAAAAATTCTCTTAGGCTGAATCATTGATATCTTGTCGAAAAGTATTCCTTCAGTTGAAAAACTTTGCTTTCAACTCTGCTAGAAGGTGTAGCCGACTTGATGTAACTTTTTAAGATTTGTTTTGTTGGAAAAACGCTTTCCAAGATGTTGCTCGCTATATCTCAGTATCAGCATCGTTCGCGTAGACCTGATATTGTAACTTCAACAGAATATCATCTTCGGCCAAGAAAGGTAAATTTATGTAATATTCATCTTTGTTTATTTAATATATATGTGTGTGAGTGCTCACCTACTAGCATTTATGTCGACTAAAGTGACAGTTGCTTGTTTTTTTAGAATTTCTTTTCCCACTTCCTACCATGACATTAAATTGTTTTATAAGATTACATCATTGATATTCCTCATGCAGGCTTAATTTTGGATACTGTTAAAAGTTATCTTAATCCCCCTTGCGGCTGTCTTATGGAATTAGCTAGAGATTGAGACATAATATTAATTCATTGAAACTTGAGCTTTTCTATTTCCCTCTAAAATCTAATTTGTGATTAATACATTTTTTCTGTTCCAAAGTAACAATACTAGTATCCTACCATTACTTTATGAGGAAATATTTTGTTTCATAATAATAATAAATTAATAATATGTTTTACATCGTTTGTAATCAATTTTTTTAGTTCATGCACTTTTTATTGTAAAATCATTTGTAATTCAGCACTCAAGCTACAAGGACAATTATTGAATAAATACCATTATTGTCATTTATATTATTAGAGCAAAGCACTCAAGCTACAAGGACAATTATTGAATAAATACCATTATTGTCATTTATATTATTAGAGCAAATAATAGCAGTTGAATCAACATGAATATAAAAGCTGTATCAACATTCTTCTCTGAAGGCACTTTTACCAATTCCTGAACCTTGTTTTGTTTGGCTGAATATCATGTGTGTTTGGGATAAGATGAAATAATTTTAAAGAAAATCTTTGTAAGAAGATATAAACGATAACTTGATTTTGTAGAAATATCAACCAAATCATAACTTACTGTGAATGCAACATTATTTGGAAAGAAATTGAGTTGGTTAAGTTATCATAGAATTATATATTTTCTGTAAATTTGTTGTAAGAAGAGGTCATTTGCTATGAGGTGGAGACACTTTGAAAATATGTTAAACTTTTCATATACATTAATATCATGTCATGATCTTTGTTCAATCTGTCTCATCTAAAAATTTTATTGGCAAAACATCTTTTTCATACTTCTGTGTAGTTGGAGGATTATTTCTTTTTAGTACATAATTGATATTTGTTTTTTGAAGTTGTTTTTTTGCCCTTGGAACTATATATATATATATATATATATATATATATATTATATATCTGGTGGGTCTACAACTTTATAAGATAATCTAGGCATATTCCATTTTGAATACTTTCCTCAAGGGAAATAGGTAAACTCCTGTTTTCCTGCAAAACATTGTAGTGATATGTATCAGGTGATGATTCTACTCTGTAGCCCTGTTCCTACAGGAGCTAAAGTCATCGTATATAAATTATGCTGGCGTGAACAAGTTTGTGAATATATTTCAGTAATTCTGCTGTGTACTAAATGTCTCTTTGCCTGTCATTCGCGAACATATCTGTTTGCGAAAATATCAGCTTATATTGTACTCTGATATTATAATCTTTTCCTGCATATCTCTTACCATCCTGTTTTCAAGTATAACCTCCCAGGGTCCCACATTAAGCATCATTGCATCCTTTACACAATTATGTACTTATATCTTCGAGTAAACCTGGTTTATTTAATTGGGTTACCGCAGAAGGCGGAAGAGGCCAGTCCATGTTTTAGAAAGATATATGAGAGGTATTCCATCGCAAAGGTTAAAAGCAACATGTCTTGTAGAGCAACAGTAAGTTGATGTATCTTACAGATTACTTTCTCCTCTTTATTGAATAGAATTTTGATTATTAGGTCAAATAGAACGAATGACACAGTATACTCCGGAGCAAGAACAGCATTTAACTATTATACATTTGCATAAATATTGCCCTGCAGGGACTGTTGAAGTCAGCCAGTCATTATGTTGCCTCGGTTAAATCTTGAACCTATAACCTTTTGACTAAACATCAGGCAGCTGAACCACTCATCCATGTTTCCCTAAAATGATTTTGATGATACCCAAATTGCCCCTGAAGTATTTATATGAGTACGTTAGAGTCCCTAATTATGGTGCATCAGTCGAGTTTTGAATCTATAACCTTGCGACTGAATATCAGGCAGCTGAACCACTCCTAATAATGCCCCATTTGCCCCCTGAAGTAGATTAGTATCATCCGCCACAGTCTGTTGGAATTCAAACATGGAACCAATGTGCCTCAAAGGGATAATCATGGAGTCACTTTGCGGAACTCGAGATCTTCCATGCTCTTCTCTTCATTAATACATGGGTTTTACAGACAGTCTGATCTACAATAGCAACTTTCTTAGTCTCTTTTAGAAAGCCTGTATCGTCATTACTCTCTGTTTGTACAAGGTGATTGCAGACAGACTTATCTACATGAGCAACCTTCCTACCCTATTCTTGGAACATTCTATCCTCCATGCTCTTCTCTCCATTAATGCATGAGTTTTCAATAAATAGATCTATAGTCATTTTAAAGAACACTCAAATCTCCTTGTTGTGCTCTCCATTGATACAGGGGGTGCATTGATAGTCTAAACCAAAAAGGCAACATTTTTTAACCACCTTTAAGAACTTTGAATCCTCTGTGCTCTTCTGTCAATTAATACATGAGTTTAATTGGTAGATAGATCTTTAATCACTTAGGAACTCTCAGATCTCCTTGCTGTTCTCTCCATTAATACAGGGGTTGAATTGATAGTCTCATCCAAAAGGCCAACATTCTTAGCCACCTTTAGGAACCCTATGCCAATCCTCCATGCTCTTCTCTCTATTAATCCAGGGGTTTTAAAGGCAGGCTTTACTACTTCAGCTAGAACGGATTAGACCACCCAGCGAGCTAGCGAGGTCACTGTGACAGGTCGCTAACTCATTAACTCAGCTCTCATTTAACATAAGAACAAGAGGATCATGGGGGACCAACAGGCACCGATTGGGGAAGTTTTCTATATAGAGGGAGCAAGTAGCAACAAGTAGGACAGTGTGCCTTTAAAGACAGTCTGATCTACCAGAGCAGCATACCCCTTATCTTATAGGAAGGCTGGGTCCTCCACGCTCATCCCTCCATTAGTACAAGGGTAGTACATTCAGTCTGATCCAAAAGGCCAGCATTCGTAGCCAGGTTCAGGAACCTACACTGTAGCTATGTCTTCCTTGCTCTTCTCTTCATTAATACAGGGGGTGTATAGATAATTTAATCTACAAGAACATCACTCGTTCACCTCGAATGAAAAGGCAGGGTTGTAAATACAGCCTTTGTCAAGATTAAAAAACCAGAAGTAAATTCACACATTAATACAAGGGGATTTTAAAACTTAAACACATGTATTAACTGGAAAAGGAATCAATTGCTGCTTCAAACTACTTCAAACAAAAACATTCAACATGTTATTCACTTCATATGATATTATTCATTTTGCAATGACACTTCAAATTATTGATAAAAATATTTGTATGTGAAAATGCCATATACTAATTAGGTGTTCAAAATACCCTTTGCCATATATGCATGAATATATCAGGCAAAATGTTCATGTATATCAATGATATTAGATTGGATCCAAAGCATTCAAAGCTAGGTTTCACCTTTCTTGTCATACGCAGGTTAGGGCAACGGGTTAATCGTTTTTTCTTTAAAAAGTTGTGATATCTTCACTGACATCAGAGGTAGACTTCCCAGGTATACAGTGTAACCTCCATTTCTGGATGAAGATTACATAACATTATGTGTTCCATGACCCGTCAAATTACCTAAATTAGCCCATAATATAGCTCTACTAATATCCAAACTTAATAGCTGACAAGTAAACTGTAACCTTGTATACAGGCAATGAAATTTGCCATTTAGGGAAGCTTAATTTCTTTTGTTTTTCTGTATGGAATAGAGTCAGATGATTCATGCATTGTGGTTTCGTAGGTGACAACAAATGTTCTTAGATTTTTCGTCTTGTCAACACTGCTATTTATGTATGGCCCTGAAAATTCAGCCTATTCAAGAACATTGTCAAGCTCCAGAAAGAAAAAAAATATAGGCCTGTATTCATCAGCTCAAGATTGCCAAATAGCAAGCTATTTCTAATTTGGGCAATAATCCTGAAGTTACAAATTGCGTCATGAAGAGAACAGCCCATTAGAGCTTTACCCTAGTAGTTACAGTTTACTAGGGTGTTAGCTCATCAAATTTACACTCGACCCACTCGGCCGGGTTTAACAAAATAATTGTGCCAAGTGCAAAGGTGCTAGGCAGAGTGTGAATTTGATGAGCAAATTTTCTAATGGAGTGTTTTCCTCATGGTCTTCATCAGCTCGAGACTGAACCTCGAAACTTGAAACTCAAGCTCGAGAAACTAGCTCGAATTATTTTGCACAGTGTTCGGGCATATTGCGAGTCTTCTGGCTGGTGGAGACGCACTGGACAAATAGCGAGATATTTTGCAAACTAGCCCAAGATATATTGAGATGATTATCTCGACCAAATATCCCGCTAATTGCAACTTCGGGCAGATCAAAGAAAGGCGCAAATTAACTGGATAATTTGCGATCAGGATAGTTGAAATAGCGGAATATTTGGCAATCTCGAGCTGATAAAGAAAGGCCTTATGAGATTATCAAAGAGTGGATTGCCATCTGTTGCCAGATAGAGATAGATTGCAGTGCTGACATCAATGAAATATTGATGCTAAGATTTCAGTTTTTTGTGTGAAGATTGAAGCCTTACACACTGTAACATAATTCATCAATAAAAACTATACATTAAGTTAATTTTGATGTGCATCTAATTTAATGTCATTTTAATTGATTTTTCTTTTATTCACTTAAGTGTTTGATGTGAAAAACAAAAACTGAACAGCATAAATTAATGTAATACAAAAATGATTTCAATGGGATATCCAATAGGCTATTGAAATTGAGTTGATGTTTTTGAAAGTCTTTGCAGTCTTGTTTGATGTATAAACATGCTTCAAGTATGATGCATATCCACCCATGCAAAATTTCTAAATAGTTCATATTACTACAAAATATGAATAAATAAAATTGAAANATTGAAACAAATATCCTTGAGAGTTCTCTTCTTCACTATGACCAATTTCAATTTTATTTATTCATATTTTGTAGTAATATGAACTATTTAGAAATTTCACATTGTCAATTTTCTTTAGATTCAACACAATTTATAGATCGGATCTTTCCAAATACTGTACAAGATTTATGAATAGAAAAGAAAAGAGAGAGAGCAACTATTGTGATCAATCCTGTATGACCTGTAATTATAAACATTTTTTCCAATCAAACAGGATAAGAATATATAGGATTGACTATTCATTTGTTTTCTTTAAACGAAAATGAAATTTGTACCAAGGCCCTTCACTCTGAGGTAACTTTCACGGGATTCCCCCTCAATATCTGTGATAGAATCATCAGTAAATATGGCAACCCGTATTAAAGTAGGTTATTCTAGGTGAGATTGCTTTACAGAATCCGAGTAGATAAGGTAAGATCTGAGTAGAATACATTTTCATCTATCATGTTTTGTCAGAAAACCTGGGCTCTGTATCCTAAAACTTGTTATTGATAAAAAGTTCCAATAACTGTTGTAAGCTACTGAAATCGTGGCATCTGATTGCCTGAGATATTTTTTTTCTTCACAGATAGAAATTCATAATTTTTTTTAGTGATTACATGTTTTATCAAACAGGACCCTGATGCTGTTTAAGTAAGTTTGGTTTTAACATATTGTAGAGTATTACCCATTATTCCAGGATACTAATTGTAAAGAATATGCATGCAAATTTGTGGTAAAGGGGGATGCCCTTATTACCATTATCCCTGCAAATACATGGAGCCTCTACTTACTAAGCCTCATCAGTTTTCTTTTACACTCATCCATACAGAAAGACGGGCAAACAAATCAAGCAATGAATTTATTTTACTTCAATGGGAGCATGTCCTTTTAACTCGTCTGACTTGCTTTTTAAATAATCTCTCAGATTTCCTGCGCCAGATCAAGCAATTTGCTCATCCTATTATTGTCAGTTTTTCCCCAATTATCTTTGGAATAGTTTTATCCTGGCAATTTTATCCCAAATCCTCTCATTTTAAGTGACAAAAATACATGTACATGTAAACCTGGCAACCATCTGAGTAGGTTATACCATGTTTAGAGAATGTACAGAAATCCTGGAAAATTTTAATGCAAATATCATAAATAGATTGGTTCAAAATCAACTTATAAACGGCCATCGCATGACTTCCTTGTTCGATCCGTTAATTCTCACAATCTAATTTTCTCCTAAAACCAGCTTAGCGGTGGAGCTGCCAGACCACATTGGTTAACATGTTGGCTGTAACAAGAAGCTTTCAAAAGGCCTGTCATCATCAGACAGAAATGGCAAAATAACCATATATTTTCAAACTCCTGAAGCTCAAAATTGCGTCATCACCAGACCAATACGCTCATAACAAATAACAAGCTAATTTGGAAACAAGACAAAGATTTATCGGAATATTATCTAGACCAAATAGCTCGCTAATTGCAACTGCGAGCTGATGAAGACGCAAATTAAGTGGGTAATTTGAGATCGGAATAGTTAAAACAGTGGGTTATTTGGCAAACTCTAGCTGATGAGGAAAGGCCTAATGGTTAGCATGTTGGCTGTATATGTGTAACAAAAAGCTTTCAAACAGAGCCAGAGTGCACTTCCATTACCTAAAGAAGTATTTGATTTTCCTGAACAGTGTTAATAGTTCAGATGTATTCAATCGATATCATGCGGTGTACCGGGCCAAGGTATTAATAATATATCCCTTAACACCGGCAGGGGATCATGTAAAAGGTTCACTCGGTCACGAGACTTGCTTTGAGGTCCCATAGGGGGAAAGTACACGAGGGAGACGTTAGAAACCATTAATTGTGCCCTTCTCATTAATCATTTCCCGTTCAGGGTGAACATTCAGGTTGCGCTGCCTTCTGACTTTACACCTCCATTTTAGTCCCTCGATCGCTCTCCTACCCCTAACTCTCTCCTGTGTTTGCGCTTGGGAACAGTCGCTAATTATAGCTGCGGATATCACAGTGGGATTATTCAGAATGTACTTGTTGGCTCTGTATTTGAGTATTTGGAATGGAAAAGAATCTTTATCACTGCCATGCTGCCAAGGTTGCAGAACATCCTGCGTTACATCCCTTCAGCAGTTCTGAGAATAGATAGTTGCGTTTGTTGGGATTTTTATACCTTGACTATGTATGATCCCTGTGCTTCCCAATTTTAATAGAAAGGGAAACAGAACTATTTTCTAATCAAATGATCAAAGGATCCTGGAATTGCAGTCTGCCCATTGCTTTGTCATTACAGCCATTTGATGGTCATGGTTTTATACTCCACAAGAAAACATTCTGAAACTCGGACACACTTTTTAGACAGTAGTCAGGAGGCTGTTGAACATATAGCTTTGCAATCAATCGCTTAATATGCAGAAAATCTGTACTAATGTTTACATATTCTCAGTTACTAGGTACCTTGTCTCATTTTGAGTGCAGTTTGTACAGAAAGAAGCATAATTAACAGCTATTATAATGCCCTGTATTGACCTCTGGATGTCGGCTATTTCTCTTGAGGTTACCAAAACTGCTGTAGGTTATACTGGATCAGCTAATTAGGTTGTGAAGACGGATTTAACCTTTTGCCTACTGGAACCTGGTGGTGCCTGCATTAAAGCCTATAGGAATAAGAGTATACAGTAGTCAACAAGTTAAGATTGTTTTACTTTTACTGATTAGATTCTTTGGACATTGGGGTTGTCCACAATCAACCTTGGCCGTGGATTTACATCCGTGAAACCTAGTCAGAAAGCGAACCCGTTGCCTAATTAGTGACACGTCAAAGACATCAGCATTAGCGGCTCTTCCAAGGGTCAGGCAGTTATCAGTTCTGACAAGTGCCTCTGCATGATCTCATCAAGAACTGTACAGTGATCCAACTGACATTGAACTGTTTCCTATTGTATCCTCCAGCCCTTCATATCCAGCTATCTGTTAACCCATCGTCTACGGGAACTGGGTGGTCCCTGTGTTAAGCCTATGGGAACTAGAGAATTCAGTAGTCAGCGGGTTAAAGAGTGTAATTGGGCCATTCTCAAGGAATAGGAGACAAGGAGAGGGGTGAATTAGCCCTCAAGACGTTGACCCGACCCCCTATTTCCAGCTCCCACTTCCTCTTCTGGAGTTCAAGACTTCAAACGTTTAATGAGTTGCGCTAAATTGCCATGAAAACCAAGAGGAAGCAGCTAATTTTCATGTGTGCAGGAACAGTAGCAGCGTACCGGTATTTATAGTGATTACCAAGGATAGGTAGATTAATTTGTCACCATAAGCCTCCTGTGTATATTGTTTCCATACATGGGTATTCACCGCATGACTGCAAGCTTGGAACCTTCGATTCAGTCGCAGGAAAGTTTGGATAGGCGACACTGATAACGTTTTACAGGTTCTGTCATACGTGACTAGCATATTGTATGTCATGGGACAATGAGCTGGAATACCAAAAGAATTCGAGAGTGCAGTGCCTGCGATAGGCTGTCCATAACTGTTCCTTGTGGAGATATATTCTTGGATAAGATGTGTTTGGGAATTGCTTTCCTGTGATTTTTTTTGTTTCAGGCCGCTCTGTTGTTTAAAGCTATACTTCAAGGAGTCGCACACAGCTTGGAGTCATTAATCATTTCATGGTATACTGATTCACGATTAGCTGTTAATCATCACAGAGTGCACAGTCTTGTACTGTATTGTGAAGTATACAATCATCCAGAAGATAGAACTTCTAAACCGCTTTGCCATTCGTTTGATCTAATTGTAGTGCTGTCTGACCTATGACAATCAATAGGCCAAGATGAGATATGTCTGACTATCTATCCTCCAGCAACATTTGAATTTGATTTCTGACAGAGACATAACGAACAACGTCCCTGAAACATATGCTGTGTCATCTTTCCTCTAATAGCCTACACCATAGCCCCCTCAGATTCCTCTCCATTTAATTTAGACTGCTGAAGAAGATAAAAAATCTGCAAATGCTTGGAGTTTAGTGCAGTCTAGGTCCCAAACGTGACAGGATAAAGCCACTGTACGCTTGCCAGGGTTTTAAAGGGATTAGTCAGCGGAGTATCCAAGCCAATGCCTGTGAGCGGATTTATCACGACGACATCAAGCATGGTGTCCCGTCATGAACATGGTACCTCCACATTGGTATGTGACCCGGGATATATGAACCGGTTTAACCTAGTTCTTAAGACTGTCTGGGAGGTGGATTTAAAGATTGAGAATGTTATTTGCCACCGTTCCTGTAACTTTTTGTAATGTAGAATGTGATATTTGATGGTTTTATGGGACACTCTGTAGTGACATTCATGCTATTATCAAATGTATACTTTTTTCATGAGTCATTGTACCTGGTTTCACTGGAAGAATATTGAGTTTGAGACTTTAGAAACTTAGAAAGTCATAAACCATCATGAAAACCTTTAGCTGTTGAGGTTTTGCATGAAAAATAGCATAGACCCACATATATATTTATTTGTTAGATATGCTTGTGTGTTTGGATAGACCAATGTTCATTTGTTTGATATGTTATTTGTAGTAGTAACTACTTTATTGGATAATTTGTTTAGCTCAAGGCTAATCCACCAAGCATGTCCATTTGAAAATATTTACATAGGCCTGTGATACCTCAAAAGTCAATTTGAGGTTTTAATGATTATTTTATCTTTGAAATTTGATTTAAATATTTTCTGTGGAGAAGAACTTCACATTTGTATACATTTATGTCTATATACCAGGGAAATATTTGAACTTCAACTTTAACAAATTGCATCAACATTCTTGAGCAAAATTTGCTGCTCATGGCATGAAGGCATTCCAAAATTGATGACATTCTCTATGCATTAGATGATCATTTCTATCCGCAAACCAATATCGGTACATTTGATTTTACGTCCCCATACATTGCATTGGATGATCACTTCTTTCCATATTCCTGTGATGTTTAATGACATATCAATTTAATTTGTTTAAATTCATGAGACATTTATGTGAAAAATAAGCACTTCTTTGTTACTTGTTACAGAATGCATTGATCTTTGTTTACCTCTGTCAACAGATTTAAGATAATATTTAAGACTCCAGGGGGGTGTTTTACAAAGATACTAAGTCGAACTTAACTGGACTTCAAAATTATGGAAAGCCATTAGCATCTTTGAAAATATTTTGTAAAAGATATTTTGAAAGGCGTGAAATGTTTATTCAAATCATTTATATTTTCTATCATCAAGGAGATTTCATGTTCTGGATGTGGAATTTATAGAAAGTCTAAAATACTTGAATTTCTGCTTTTGAATATATTTCATTTTAAGACTCCAATGGCTGTCCATAATTTTTAAGTCCAACTTAGAGATAAATTCTACTTAGGATCTTTGTGAAACACCCACAGATGTTTGTAAATAGTGGGGTTGTGAAAAATTCATCATCATTCATCATGGCAAACATACCAAACCCCAAAACTTTACATTTGTTACTACTGGTATACAAAAATATTGAAGTATGCTGGTACTACATGGCACATAGAATGAAGACTAGTTGACAACTGTTTTTAATTGACCCATTACTAATGATCGAGTGTTAATCTTCATATGTTACACTGCAATAGCGATCACCTGTATAGAAAGAACACCTGTCTATAAAGACCACCCCCCCCCCCTTGCATAGCGTTCCTCATTACCTTTACATAAGGACCACAATAATAATACCCAATTCCTGTATAATGCATATGACTCATGTTGTGTCTCTATATGCTGTATTGAAAAGCGCAGCAGAAACAAAAGATGGATGAGGTATTAAACTGGAAAAGTGAAAAATGGTTGACAATAAGCATGTAGTAAATCTGCTCAAGAAGATATCTGAATTTGTCTCCCTTGAGCAGTTTTCTTACAGGTTTTAAAATATATCGTGAGAAATGCACTTCATCGTCCATAAGTGTCTTTAATATTTATATCCGATGAATAATATCCCATAAGTAAATACTGAGGTTCTTCCTTGTTCTATCATTCCAGATGAGGCGGAAGATCAACGATGCATTCCGCCGGAAGCCTCATCATCAGAAGACGGAGGATGACAGGATATCGGTGACCTCCGAAGGAAGTGATTCAGAGGTCAATGAGCAAGGTGAGTGCACTTTTGTATGATTGTTGCTATGTCAGGCATTTTTCACCATTGACTCCAGAGACAGATTGTGAGGCATGATGGCCTAAAAGAGAAACCTTGGTATACCGACAGCCCACGAAACTGACATAGTCGGGCTATTAAGGCCTACAAGACCGGCATATTGGTTTTGGCGCTTTGTTCTGATGGGTAGGTGATCTCGTGAATTTATGATTACAGTTCAGGGGTCTTGAGACCTACATTATCATTAAACTTTTGGGCTGTCTGTCTCATTTGCTTTTTATTTTGTGTGAAACCTGTGATATACTGCTTTTAAGGGTTTTGGGGTTATCGCATGGTTTATAATACTTCATTCTCGGATCTTGAATCGTCATCTATGTACATGTTCATGAGGGACTTTAAACTGGAGAACTGCACTACCGGTATATATTTTTTGGCCAGATGTTTAAATAAGACTTAATAAATTTAAGGGTTTCAGGTATCAGCTTAAATAGGGTGCAGACAAGTTTAGAGTTCAATTCAATATAATTTGATTAAATCAACAGCTTTATATGATTTGTCTTTGAGTTGATATGTAGACAAAGTACACTCTTGATTGAGCATAATTAAACTGAATCGATCGAGTACTCAATAGAAAATGTACACTGTATGAAAATGAAAGTTGTTTTTTAAGCCTCATCGTTTTGATATTTCAGTTTCAGCCAACAATTTCCTGTTTGATTCTCACTAATTTAATGGGTTTTTTTAATTTTTAATTGCATCTTGTAATGTAAAAGGATATCCTGCTCGCATTCAAAGAATACTGAAATATGACCTTAGATAACAGGTTCAACACAGTGCTGTGAATTTTATTATTTATTGAGGTTTTGATAGCACACGACTTGATCAAATCTTGAACAATCAAATACGCAAAGAGGTTTAGGAGTGGGTTGTCATGGGGAATTCGACACCATTCGAGTGTTAACCACATATTAAACAGGTGATGACAATCAACAGGATTCACTTTTTATTTTTGTTTTTATTAGCAGTTTTATTACCAAAAGGCCCCACAGGTATGTAATGCTTTGTATTTTCTGTCCATTCCCTCATGCAAATGCAATTGCAAATTCTTCTAAAATCGATCATGTAGTGTGCGAAGGGCCTTGGAATGATCTTTTATATATTTATTAACTATTTAGAGCCAGAAGGGCGTTAACTCTTATGATTTTACACAGAGTTATTGTCCTTCTTGCTCTCCACAGACGATACAACACTAAAAGAATTCTTGTTATGAAAATGTATCTCCATTCGCACTTTGCAATACATGTACATATACATGTACACAGAAGTATGCATGTACATCAGGGAATAATTTTCCTCAAATTTTTTTGATTAGCAATTTCAGCCGATGGATAAATATTTCAAATGAAATTCTGTACATTTATATAGAAGAAAACTGCTGCACAAAAGATATTTTTATGTATAACAGTCATGCAAAAATGCATAGCAAATTGCGATGCGATACCAGGAAAATTATTCCCTGTACATTACACACCACATGCATTCCATGACATTCTATCATAGGTATACCTACTTCCCCTGTTTTGTTACAAGGGTTACATGGGTGTAACCAGGAGAGGGATTCGTACCACTAATCCCCGTTGTGTAGGCAACTGGTATTTATATCTTACCCTGCCTAAATGAACTGGGAATTGTTTAATCTTATTTCATCTTTTGAATGGAGATTACAGCGTTGGAAGATATCAGATTTGTTGTTGTTTTTGTTGTCATGGTGGTTTATTCGTTGTTGCTGTTGTGTTGTTTTGAAGCGGATTTAAAGGACAGATGGAAGTAATTGATCCAAAAACACAAACAACAGAATGATACTCGTATTTGAATAATTTTATTTTAAACATCAGATGACTTTGATAAACCATGTCATGGTGGTACATGTATGTGGTCCCGCTTTATAAGTTTAAACTGTCTGTGGTACGTTGAGGGCTAAGAGTAGTTTTTGTGCCCAATTGAGGTGTTTATTGACTTTCAAATATAAAAATAAAGTTGTTAAAACAAATAGAATTGAAGTACAGTGTTATCAATACAAAACAAATTTACATTTTCTTGATTAAATAAAACTTTGCTCCTTATTATCTGAAGTGCTTTTAAAAATTCATAAGACAGCCTTTTGTCTAGATTTTGTAGCTCCTTGATAACCATAACGCTGTTTTTTTTTTGTATTTGTCTTTCCATTACGAATCTTAATTACAACCTTATTTATTCAATTTAGTTTTATTAGCATCATAATTCAAAATACAAATCATAAATACAGAATATTTAATAGGCCAGGACCTCTAAGAAGCAACTTATGCTTGTAAATGATGCCTCTATCAAGATACTCTGGAAGATTGACTTTTTGTATACCATAATCACTAGCATGTGACAGTTGTTACATCGTATATTCCTCTGTCGGTATTTAAGTGTCCATGCAAATATCAATATTGTAAGAAGACACCAGTGGGTGAAGAGTATGTTGATGGCTATACTTTCGATCTGAAGTAGGGGCTTCCGTTTCTGTATCAATGCTCACTGTAATAACAACAAAACCCATGTGCCGTATATACATGTATAATAGCTCTCATTAGTTGGGAATAGTTTCGATTCATTCAAAAATTTGCATGTGGACATTGTTTGAGTACTCATAGTTGTGCTTCGCAGCTTTCCTCATACGGTCGGTGATATTATGAACACACATATTCCGTCATATATATCAGGGTACGGATTTGTCAGCTCATAATATCGATAAGGATATATATCTTCTTTAAAAGTATTGAGTTGATAACCTTCTGGGTTTCAACAGACATATATTTGAATGTCAAGAGTTTTACAGGTCACTAGGTCTCTACTTTCGATACACATGAAGGTCCATACGTGCATGTACATGTATACAGCGCAACTGAATTATTTATAACCATAACCAAGAGAGAAATTGATTTGACTCTATTTATGTATTTTGAGAATGTGACATAAAGCTAAAAATATTTAACAAAGGCCCTAATTCAACTAGTCTCTCTCACTCTTGAGTTTAACACGAAAAACACACACAAAAAAAATCAGATTTACATAATGATGGGTATGAATAATTTAGTTGTTATTACTGCAGATGTACATTCTTTGGTCTTTGTATACAATATATACACATGTATCATCAATCTCTTCCTTTGTAATATTTTCATGTTTTGATTAGAATATTTATCAACAAAAATTATGAGGAAAAGATGTGTTGACAGTGAAACAACATAGATATAAAATGAAACTTATGTATAATTATCTATTAGATATTTGAAGATATCTGACTTCAATTGATTATTCCACCCTCATAAACAAGAATTATTAAAAAATATCTCTAACATGCAAGAATAAAGGCATACTTTTTTGAAATGTGAGCATGTATAGATTATAGCCAAAAGTGAGAAGCAAAAAACCCTCTAATATATTTGTACCTTTCCTTGAACTCGGCCGTAGTACAACATTGATCCCATTGCCAAGTTATGGTGGCTTTGAAGGGATATCATGTTCAAATTTAGCTCCACTCAACTTGTTTTTTCCTCTGTGAGCGGAACCGATTTGGCTACGGAGGCCTGAATCTCTCCTTTTGGGGAAATTGATCCAATTTTGCTTCGACTTCTTTTTATTTCCATGATATTTGCATAAAGGGCATGTTCTATCATTTATCTTTGAAGTGTTAATGTATTGATATTTTTAAAGATATCATATTTATATTTTCCAAACTACAAACTGAAAATTATCAAATATTACATATAAATGTATTTTTAAATAAGATAGAGTACATTTGTAATCTGAAGACACGAATTAAGATGATCTTTATTCTGTGAAGATGGACTAAATTAGATGTAAAGGGTAGATTCAAGAGGTGAATTTGTAAGATGTACTATTGAATATGAATATGTTATTATCTAATTGATAAATTATACATAAATCATATATTATTGTCATTTTAAAATATAGAAAGCAGCTTATGAATCTTCAGAAGTTTAATGGGAGGGACTTCTACTTTCCCTCTGCTAATGCCAGAAAGAGTTTTTGATAAAGATAAATACAGATGAAATATGTTGGCTACTTGTGTGGAAAATTGTAATTCCCCTAGTGTATTTCAGTCATGGTGACCCTTCAAACTATTTTGAAACTGGGTTAATTAGGCACTCATTAACTACAATGTATGCGAAAGTGTAATTGGATCAATTAAGATGTTAGCTTATTATATATTTGCTCCAATAACCTAATTAGTGCACGACTGTGATTATATTCTTTTCAGGATTTTGCTCCAATTTCCTACATTGGACATCTAACTACCTGACCTTGTACTATTTTCTAGTTTTATTAGTCATAAATTTGAAAGTAAATTGGGGTGGCAATATCTAGTGTGAAAAAGAGTAGAAAATGTGATATATTCAGGAGAAAGAGGAAGAGAAATAAAGTTTTAAAGAATTTGAAGATCTATGACTGTATACATTTCACACACCATATCTAAAGGACATATAATTTGCTAAGTTTCATGGAGTTTGCACAAGTCTGCAAGAGGGACTTACTGCTTTAACGCTTCTAAATTATGTGAACGTGCCATTCCTAGTGCATGTACTCCTGACACCGAATCCACGCTTCTGCCACGTGCTACTAGGGATCAAAATATCATTCGACGGGGAAGGGTAAGAAGGAAGGGGGAAGTTCCTTCGAAGGCACAAACGCTTGTCAGTTGAAACGTTACCAGAGTCTGAACAGATATATACGGTATATATACAGTCCCAAATTCACATACCGTAGAAAATGATTGCAACTACTTTTTAGAAATACAACACACATGCATGCACTTTCAAACACCTCTTGTCATGATTGTATTCCCTTAGAAATCATGTTCAGATTAGGTTTATATGTCATTGTCATGTTCACACTTTTCAAAAGGTTACATACAAAGCCAATTTCCTTAAGTCGATTTTGTTAAATTACTTGCGATTGATCGTTTTAATGCTTCTACAAATGTATATGTGAACGTAGCATTCCTAATGTACCCCTGACACCGAATCCATGCTTCAACCACGTGCTAAGGATCAAAACATGATTCCCATTAATTTACTTGACATCCGATAAGGTAGTCACATGACTTCTAGGCTCTGCTCGCTAGGCAACCTCACCTTGTCAGGTGACTTTCCACCCCCTCCCCCTTGCACCCTCCTCCTCCTTCCCTTTCCCCAGTGAAGGGGTAGTTAGCTAGTCTGCAGGCACATACTTTATTTGACACCTTGGGACCTATTGACGGGTTATTCCATTAAACCTGTTATTAATGAATGAACTACAATACTCAGAATCCAGTCTGCATATACTTGTTGCTATGTTGGGCAAGCTTTCAGGTTGTCTAGAACAACCATTGTTTAAAAAGTATGCAAAAAATTTGTATTGTAAGCCGGTGTATTTACTAGTACTACTAGTAGTCTTATACAAGGGCCGAAACCCATGAACGAGGTTTGATTATTAAAACACACATATATAGGGTCTAAAAATTGTTAAAACTTCCACCATGGACTACAACAAGCATACAAACGTCTAAATAGGTGTATCTATTGTCCTCCCATTTGATATGGGGACATGTACATCTATATGCAAAGGTTTTAACGATGGCTGCAGATAAACCTTTAACACAAATTTTGCAACTACTTTAACAAAATCGACTTTACCGGTAGGGCAAATTGGCTTTGTACATCACTTTCTGAAATGTGTGTACATGATAATGATGTATACAGTGTATATAGGTCATCCCAACATGACTGCTAAGGAACGTACGTACCATTGTGATAAGAGAGGGTTTTGAAATGGTCTGTTAGTTGATTTTTCTAAAGGAGTTGCGGTCATGTTCTATGTGAATTTGGGCCTAACCGCCCAGACTCTGTCTGCGTTACAACCAACAAGAGTTTGTGCCTTCCCCCGCCCTTCTTACCCCTCCCTGTTGAATGAAGAGTCTGGCTGGGAGCCATTTCCGTTCTTTCCGTGGGTGCAGACACTTGGAACGGGTAACCATGGCAACGATGTGTGTGTTTTTCGCATGTGGTTTGCGATGACTGATGATGCTTGAGCTACTTGCTTAAATACCGAGGAAGCAAACGTACCGTCTTGATATAACTCACATTTTAAGAACTAGAAGGATGTTAATTCGTGTTGGTTTGCATGGAGTTAAATCAATCACTGGCCTTATGGCTCTTACAGTCTCAGCAGAGAGTAGCTGGATATGTTGATGTATCGTCTGCTGAAAGCCAGAAAGCTGTTAACTCGCCTGAATTTACGCAGAGTCAATGCTGTTGCAGCTCTCCGCAGAGAGTAGCAATGATGTTTCATGACATTGTCTTCTGAGTGTGAGAAGGGCGTTGTTAACTGGCGAAATTTACATTGAGAATATGCCCTTCTAGCTCCCAGCAGAGAGCAAAATTTTTCACAAGATTTTCATTTGAGAGTCAGTAGGGCATTGTTAACTCATGTGAATTTATAAGGAGTTAATGTCGTTCTTGCTCTCAGCAGGAAGTAGCAAATCTTTTTACTAGATTAAGTTTTGAGTGTCAAAAGGGCATTGTTAACTTGGGCGAATTTGTGTGAAGTGAAATGCCCTTCTGGCTGTCAGAGAGATGATAAGTCAGTACTGAACAGCAGATGAACACAGATGATAATAATATCCCTTTTTAGAAATGTATGGACGGATTGAGCTTTCCAACTACTGAGTACGGGTATTAAAGACAATGCATTTTAAAAGAAAAACATCTTTAGAAGTGTTTGTAACTGTTTCGATAATGCATTGCAATTTGCATTTAACTTCTTTGTCTTCTGAGGTCTCAAAAGTTTGTAAATTCTCACGGTCTTTTGTGAACTTATTATTTTTTCTGATCAAGGAGACTTGATGTATATTATAAACATCACTTTAGTTCTGCCTCAAAAATTATTTTGTAGAAAAACAACACATATTGATTTGAAACTAAATGAATGAATTGAATGAAACACAATTTAAACAGAAACTACATAATAGTGTGTTTCTCCTTTTCTTGAGTAAACAGAGAATAATGAGCTTTCAGGTTCACTTGAGAGCTTTTTGTCCCTATCAAGGTCAAATACCGGTAGTCCTTATCACGTTTTATCTGTGAATAACTCTTGAATTGCACAGAATATCATCAATGAAGGAAGCTTCTGATACTCCCTGATACTCAATAGAACACGTTTTAGTCATTAATAAAATTTAAAAAAAAAACACTTGACTTAAAAATTGATCTGATGTTTGATCAGACCAACCTTTAGATCTTAATGGCAGTGAGATAGATCAATATCCCAAGTAATGAAGGATTGCACTGCTGCCATCTATTGGCCATTGCATGCAAGGCTCTTTAGAAAACAACTATCAGATTGATAATCATCATGTATATTCTTTGATAAATGTAATGCTTCCTGGGAGAAATTTCAATTATTAAATATATTTGTGGCTTCCACCCAGTAAATAAGATCGATTGATCGATCTGTATCAATAAGGTCAATTGACCAACCTGTATTGAAAAAACACAAGTCAGAAAAAATCTTGGAACCAGCGGGTTTTGAACCGGGCAGCGACTCTACCACCAGGCCATCACTGGTCCATGGCACAGTCACGATGAACTGGAAACAAATAGCTAAGCTCTCCTGTATATTCTTATATGTATATTGTTGTATGTATATTCTTGTATGTATATTGTTGTATGTATATTCTTGTATACATATGCGATTCTTAAAACAAAAAACTGAATGTAATAAAATAAAGTCATGGCCAGAATAAACAGCCAATGAATTTGAATTTTACCTAGACAAATTGTATTCACCTGCACATTATATACTTTATGTTGTTTTGTGGTTGATGGTTTTGATACACAGTCATCCTGCATACATGTAGGTAGTTACTGCAGTCAATATGATTCATATACCTGAGTGAAGTTTGACCACATCCTGGTAACGCCTTCATTGATCACGATCGCAAAATCAATGTAGGGGGATTTCACAAGCTTGTCAATCCTCTACTGAGATGTGCTAGCATTTTGTACAATGAAGTCATCTGAACACAATATCTATGTAAAAGCTCAAGGTATTCAAATTACCCTTCAGAGGATTGCTTAAAGCTTATCTGCCATAGTTTACAGGAGGGATTAGACTGCCCTACAAGGTCACTGGACAGGTGGTTATCTCATCCACTCAGCTCTCAGTTAACATAAGAAAAAGAGGATCATGGGGGACCAATGGTCACCGATAAGGCATTGTTTGTTATATAGAGGGCGCAAGTAGCTACAAGTAGTGCAGTGGGCCTTTAAAAGTCTTTGCAATCGTTATATTGCAAAAGAAACCAAAAGTTAAAATCAAGTGAATTTACATTTTTTATATCCCTGGTAGCTTCTAGCGACAATTTTTTTGAAATGTAGGATGGCTACATTCTATTTTTTGTTGTTTTTGTAATTGATCCCATTTAACCTGTTTAAGTGCTAGATAACTCAGGCTAGTCTATAAAATAGTCTATAAAAATAAGAGCAGTATTCCGAGCAAGTCGACTATTGGGCGTGTGAAGGGTGTATGTTGGTATGTCTCTCATCGGAGGGTAATGTTACATGGGATCTTGCTAATATTCTAACCCCATGGGAGGAAGCATGCAGGAGAATGATGCAGAATAGAACCTGTTCACACCCACAAAATAAAAGAACTGTTCATAATCAAAATGAAATTGTTGTTTTCAAAGGTACTCTTTCATCCCTTGAATACCAAGCTTTGGAAAATGGAAAAGACATGTAAGATCAAAAATCAAACCATATCTGATTAATATCAGATCAATATTTTTACCACGTCATGAAAGAAATTCAATTGTTTTATATCATTCTGTCTCATAAATGTAAAATAAAGTGCCCTGAAAAGATTTGAGAAGTAGAGATTTATTTGTATTATTTGAAAGAGGGAAAAGATTAATGTTGATTTTTCAGTGATATTAACTACTGTTAAATTCTGAACTGATAGAAGATGCAATGCTTTTTGACCAGGGTTGGTGATATAGTCAGAATACTGGCTTAAATACTTGTAGGCTTGGTGGTATATTCACACTAGCTACTATGTATATGTATTTGTATTTGTTTTCAGGTGTGAATGGGGGTGGTAGATCACATTTGGTACAGACAGGAAGACCTGCTACTTGTCTAGATATCCTTCTGTTCCGTCATATAACGTAGGAGTTTGCCTTGCTTGCGTTTATCCAGACGAAATGAAATGTCATTTGACTGTGCATGTGTGCCATATGTTTACGATGGTTTCTAAGTAGACATGGGTTATATGTGGAACTAGATTGGCCTTTTTGAGAGAGAGAGAGAGAGAGAGACAGAGAGAGGGAGTAAAAATGTTTGAAAAACATAGAGACATAAAGAGAGAAAAGGCAGACAGAAAGTGAGTACAGCTAGTATCAAACTTGGATGACAGATAAAAGTATGAAAAAAAAGAGTTCTTTGGATTAAATTCAAACTTACTTTTTGATAATTTGATCAATTAACATCCAACAAAGATCTGTGGTACATCAGCAAACATTAGGGCTTCCATTTTTATCAGAATTTTATTTTGTTTTGTGTTCTAATGTATTATCTAATCGATTTACAGACATGGTTTATATCCAGTGAATCAGATTTTTAGCAATTTGTTACAGCCGTTTAAAAAAAGGAGTTTCTTTTTAAATAGTGTTACCGTATTTGCCGGTGTAAACGCTGCAGTATTTTCGGGAGAGAAAAAATCAAAAAGTCGAGTTGCGGCGTATATACGGCGACAGAGTAAAAAAAAAAAATCAAGCCAAAACCAGCACAAATTTGCACATATGGGACTACGAATGGAACAATAACTATACCACTATGGAACAGGACATTTCCACACATCTTACCGACAATT
>BEXV01000416.1:76222-90459 GCA_003118195.1 Hemicentrotus pulcherrimus
ATCTTAATCTCTTTCAGTTAGTTTATTTTACAATTTGATTTGACCACTGATGACCCTGAGAGGTCAAATCTAAAATGGCCGTCAGTCTGCAAGGTCTAATGTACAAACGCGATAACTTTTGAACCAAATAGTCCAGAAAAATGTTTAAGGTGTCATTTCCAACTAGGTTGGGGATGCCAATTAATTTGGTAATACTTTTAAGATCGCCAGAACTCAGGGTGTTGCATTAAGGTCAATGTCAAGGTCAAAATTGACTAAAAATAGCAAGTTTTTAATGGTTAAAAAAAGGTTAAATCTCATTTATTTGTCATTTGTTCTCCCCTATGTTCTCAAATCTCTTTAGGAATGGTTCCCTGTAAAGTCCCCTATCTTAAATCTCTTTCAGTTAGTTTATTTCACAATTAGATTTGACCTCTGATGACCCTGATAGGTCAAATCCAAAATGGCCGCCAGTCTGCATGGTAATGTACGAACGTGGTAAATTTGGAACCAAATAGTCCAGAAAAACGTTTAAGGTGTCATTTCCAATTAATTTGGGGATGCCAATTCATGAAGTAAAACGTTGAGATTGCCAGAACTCAGGGATTTGCAATAAGGTCAAGGTCAAATTCACATTAGGCCAGAAAAGTGTTGTTGTTGTTGTTGTCATTATTTTTAAAAAATAATAAAAAGACCCATGTAACACCACTTTGAATATCTAGGGCCAAATTTTATAGCGCTGCTTATCAACTGGTTATCTGCTTACGTATGACTTTCTACTTTATAGCACTGCTAACCATAAGCACACGAAAAGGCATTGACCTTTTGCTGGGCGAAAATGAATTTTGTAACAATGCAAATCCATCGTGAATGCACAAGGACAAGGTGGACGACTTGTTTTGTTGCTAACCTGCTTCAGCAATTTTTTCTGGCACAGTTATAGCACGAAAATTTGCTTCCCGGTGAACAGCTTTCTGAAATTGGGCCCAGAAAAGTGCAAAAAAAGCTATTCCAAATACGACATAAATTCTGTTCATTACCACAGCTATAGATATCCACATGAATTAAGCACTTTCAACAACAATTATGAATATCATAATGGTAACGATCAAAATTTAACAGTCTCCAGAACAAGAGCAAAGAGGCAGCCATCCAGTTTTTTCGTTTGTCCAGCCAAAGTTAGATGGCTTTGGCATCTCGGAATTCTTGGCCAAAATCTGGTTCCAACAGTTGGCCTGGTAGCAAGTGCGCTTGATGTACTGCTTGAGTGCTGCCTGGGTTGGAGGAAAGTTCTCCAGGTTTCTAGACTTGTTTCCTGGCATATTTATTATGCTCTCATTGGTTCGGTCGTATCAGCTATTGCAGTAACATTGATCCTCCACTGAGGCTCACTAGGCAAGGAGTTCACTGAAGGAATCATTATAGGGACTTTTAGATTTGCGTGGACTGAAACGTGTGACGTCCATTCAAAACAGTGCATTAAAATGACGTCGATCGTAGCATAGACCTAGCATTGTCTTCGTGCAAATCTAAAAGTCCCTATTCACCTCTGGGAAAGACATCTAAGTTTCCCGGGCAGTCTTCTTTCCTCTGAATGCAGAAACAGTGTCACACCCTGTGAACGCATGACAGAATGAGAGACTCATACATTGTGTCGGACTCAGGGTGGCAACTATTTAGTGCAAAGCTATGTACCGAAAGCTTGATCTGACATGAAAAGCGATCCACACCATCAGGAGCTATCTTGCTGAATGAAGCCATGGATAGTACAACCGCATCAGTACCAACAGTACGTATGGTTACTCTTTTACACCCTTTTTGCACAGCATCTGCCACATGCAAAAGTAGACGAGTGTCAGCCTATCCCCGTGCGAGCATGGAGCAAGGCCTGCCAAGTGTGACTTAACTGGAGAGCAGAGTACTCCACTTCCATCTGTTGCATATAGTTCCTTGCACTGTGGTAGAGGAAGATGAATTTCTTTGCGTGACAGGAAAGCAAGCAATTAGGTTTTGTTCTCATTTACTTCCAGCGTTTTGGCAGCACAATAGAAGAAGCCACCCTTTTTCTGGTGCCCTTTCCCCTTTCCGGCCTTATTGAGGCTTTCAGACTAGCAGGTAATACACTCTAGCCAGGGCCAACGCGGATGCTTTGCCCGAGTTAAGCAAAGATGTATGGGGCAAATACTCTTTCTCCATACTCTTGAAATGTTATTGATGTTCCAGGATTGAGCATTATTTTGAACCACAGCTACACCGTCAATAATTATTGCTTGGGCCACAGGTGCACTATTGTTTTCGAGCAGATTTGATACCAGGCAGCGAAGTAGATCTGCTTTAACTCCAAACCGCGTTTTTCTCCAGTTTACAAAGCTGGCGGGGCTGCCTGGTTTTCATGGGAGAAGAAATTGTCCATATCTCCATCCCGTGTCTGACACGAGATGTACGTCCTCGAAAAAATAACTTTGGCCGGCTGCCGACTAAAAATTGGCAACTTGTTCGTATGAAGTGTTTGTATGACAAATGTCGTACATGTTACTGCTCTAGTTAGTCTGTCACAAACTTTATCTACTGCTCTTCGCCTAGGGTCTCAATCCTTCTCCCCGTTTCAGCCACTTGGGTGTCCATGATATTTTGTCGCTTGTGCCAATGACTAATAGGTCTTGACTTTGTTCTAGAAATTGATTTCCAAATCTTTTTGTACTGTCAAAAGTTCTTTAACATTCCTCAGGAATGCTGTCTGCATTCCAGTCCTCCAGAGCTGTTCCTCAAAGTATGTAGTGATCCTTTAAATTACTTAGAACCAAATAAAACACAAAGTAAGAACAACTTACCAGTATTATTGGTATAGTAATGGAAAGGGGCAGTTTTCTTGACTTGTATTGAGGTTTTTGCCGGTTTTTTTAGCTGCCCACTGACCATGCTATGCATATGGTCAGTTTCATGACAAATAATGGTGTGGTGCTACAATTAGTGAAATACACTGAAAAGGATGAAGATGGGACTATGCAGGGAACCACTCCTAAAGAAATTTGGGGACATGCGGGAAAACAAATGACAAATAAACGGGAAAAATTGTTGTAACCATTCAGAAATTGCTATCTTTTAGTCAATTTTGACCTTGACCTTGACCCAAATGCAAAGCTCTGAGTTCTGGCGATCTCAAAAATGTTTCCAAATGAATTGGCATCCCCAAGTTAGTTAATAATGACACCTTAAACGATTTTCTTGACTATTTGGTTCATAAGTTAAGCGTGTTTGTACAATAAGGCCATGCAGACTGGCGGCCATTTTGGATTTGACCTCTCAGGGTCATCAGAGGTCAAATCAAATTGTGAAATAAACTAACTGAAAAAGATTAGGGTGAGGGACTATACAGGGGAACCATTCCTAAATAAATTTGAAAACATAGGGAAGAACAAATGGCTAATGAATGGTGAAAACTTGTTGGAACCATTCAAAACTTGCTATTTTTAAGTCAATTTTGACCTTGACCTTGACCTTGACCTAAATGCAAAGCCCTGAGTTCTTGCGATCTCAAAAGTATTTCCAAATGCTTTGGCATCCCCAAGTTGGTTGGAAATGACACCTTAAACGTTTGTCTTGATTATTTGGTTCATAAGTTAATCGTGTTTGTACTATTAGACCATACGGAATGGCGGGCATTTTGGATTTGACCTCTCAGGGTCATCAGAGGTCAAATCAAATTGTGAAGTAAACTAACTGAAAGGGATTATGGGGGACTATACAGGGGGACCATTCTTTAAAAAATTTGAGAACATAGGGGAGAATAAATGACAAATGAGTGGGAATTTGTTCGTTACCATTCAAAACTTGCTTTTTTTTAGTCAATTTTGAACTTGACCTTGACCTTAATGCAAAACCCTGAGTTCTTGCGATCTCAAAAGTATTTCCAAATGCATTGGCATCCCCAAGTTAGTTGGAAATGACACCTTAAATGTTTTTCTTGACTATTTGGTTCAAAAGTTAAGCGGGTTTGTACATTAGACCATGCGGAATGGCGGCCATTTTGAATTTNATTTGCGGGAGATAATTTATCATGGTTAATCGAGCTTCTTGGTTCAGTCGTGACTTCATTTTGAAATCTGATTAGCATTTGGAGAAACGTGTTTGCTGCAAGTTTAGTAAAGGATGGTTGATGTTTTAAAGAAGTTAAACTGAGATTGCAAAAGAAGATACTACAAATCTGAACAATTTTGTTTTGACAAGTTTCACAATATCTTGTACTTGCGACTGCATTCATTTGTTGAAGTACATTGTATTAGAAAATATGGGTAAGTAACTACTGTATGTATTCCTTTTAATGGAAGATGTTATTACATTATGATTGATTTCATATTGTCACTGTTAGAGACCTGCCAACAGACCTGCCAACCAGTACGATTTAGTAGTACGTATTTTAGAAACAAATAGGACAGTACTATTTTCCTCAATAAAATATGATTTTCAACAACAACAACAAACAACAACAAAAAAAAAATCTTCATGCATATCATGCATATCATGCATATTCAACCAATAATCCCTTTAAAAAATTCTTCCTGTATGTAGGAACTGTACGAGGCATTAATCCGCGTAACAGTCCATGTTTATTTTTAAGAATACAACTTTTGTCAGCAAAATACCGGTACAACTTTTGGGATTAAAGAATACAGTTTTTGAACTCGAGAGGTGGGCAGGTCTGCTCTAAACTTCTGAACAAAAACTCTGTCATTCTTGCAAATGCCCATGGACATTCCAACTATTACTTCTTTAAGTGGTTGGTTAAAAGACGTTAATGAGACTTGGGGTGTATAATTGAATGTGTGTTAATCATTTAGCGTATGCTTGCACCGATTAGCTTTCATTAAGACCAATTAGCAGGGAATTAATTGCCACATAGAGATTATCAACCAGAAAGATTGTAAGTCACTGTTAAAAAGTTAGTAAGCAACATTCAAACCTTATAGAATACTGCAAATTGTATGGTAATACAGGGAATTAGCAGAACTCAGGATTGAATTTAGTGTTTAGACTATTACAAGTAGAAACAACAGTTATAAAGACCAATTTCCCTGTTAGGACAGTAGTACAGGCAGTAAGCAGGAATAAAATTTGAATACATTGCAAAATTTTCAATTTATACTATAGGCAAGCTTTTTAATGAATAATAATAATAATAATTCTGTTTTTATATAGCGCTTAATACATCTATGAAGTCTCAAAGCGCTTTACAGATAAACTATTACCCCGCTCATTGGATTCAAGACTTGCCTGCAGACATTGTGTGCACAGTCTAGGCCTTACATTTTAAAAGACTGCGAATCTGTTAGTCCTTTAGAAAACAAGCAGAAGTGATAATTAAAAATACATGTACACAAATTTCTTTAGTACCTAAGTATCCAATGGATAATAATAGTAACATGCACTTTACATGAGCTGTGTACGTTGTAAGACTGCCAAGTGTAGAATGCTCAAGACTTGGTGTAGAAACACGTGTTTGTCACTATTCTCTTCCTCCGGCCCTTCGGTCAGAGCAGGTAAAGTGCGTGTTTCCTCCTTCTTGTCAACGTAAATGGGTCTGCATTAGGTCAACACGGTCAACTTGTAATTAGGTTCGTTAAAGACTTGTGTACTTTCAAAGGACTTGGCTGACGTTTCGCTGTTTATGATTACGTTGTGGTTATTTATAGAGGATCTGTCTTGGGATGAGGATTGTACAGTGACTTGATCAACTTGTAGTCATATTATTCATAAGCGCTGTCAAACACTTGACCATCTCTACAATGTTTGTGATTAAGTACAGGTTTTAATAAAGGATCTACTTTTATGAAATATCTGTTCTTATATAGAGGATCTGTTCTTTTCTTGCTGCAAAGAGGATCTGTCGTGGAATGGAATTGTAAGAGTCTGTGACGTGATCAATTTGTTGCCATATTATTCATAAGCGCTGTCAAACACTTGACCATCTCTGCAATGTTTGTGATGAAGGTTTCAATGAAGGATCTGCTTTTATAGAGGATCTGTTCTGCTCTTACTACAAAGGATTATAAATTGGAATATGCTTTGAGCAGGTACCTGATAACTTTTCTTGTCTTGCATTGCCTAATGGAGATAATTGTCATGTTTGTGAATTACATATTGACTGTGCATGATTAACATCAGTATTTCAGATGATTGCTTTTGTTATAACTGATGCCATATGCATGAACTTACTTTGAAGGGTCCATGAATATGATGACTTCATGATTATCCATGCGTTCTTGAAATATGGGAAATTTGACGATCGTGATCCATCTGTTAATACATATCTTTTGTCAAACAGACATGTTGCTTTGTTGAAACAACTACGGGCGACACCAAAAATGCCTTGTTCATGTAAGTAGTTTGGTCTGATATACATACAGAGCATTCTGTTTATATTCATAGAAATGAGAAGAAAAGAAGCTGAAGTTTTTTTTTAGAAAGGTCTGACAAGCTAGCAGTATCATTCATGCATATGAAAATTCTTGTGTGTTGATTTCAATGACTGGATTTCAGTTGTTGGTATGTTTGGCAAGTCATTCATAATTCATATGTCATAGAGGGGCACTATAAAAAGATTTTTATTTTTGAAAATAAAAACAGAATTCTAAGGAGAGAATGACGACATAGATTTTTGAAAACTTTGGTAGATTTTGGTAAACTGTCACAACAAATCAGTCCTTCTGCCTAAAATATATTTCACAATTTAACACCATTTGCCATATCTACATCGATCTATAATATCCTGTTATTTTCCTCTCTGTGCCTTTCCTAGTTTGTAAGAGTCTCTTGCGTACATCACCAAGGACGCACAAGTTGTGGCTTACATACGTCATTGGCTCTAGTATAGGTCAATTAAAACTGACTTCATTGATACAGACTTAGAATAAATTGTCCTTAGAGATATGAGTCACTTCAAGGCGGCCACATCATTTTGTGTTAACATTCATTTTGTGTTCCCATTCTTTAATACCCCTTTCATATTAGAAGTTGAGATTGGTTGAGTCCGAGCTGAGTCCAGATCAAGCCCTGACCTTAAAGCTTAATACATAAATATGAATATTAATATTATCAGCAAAACTTTGGCCAGCAATCATTATGGACTTCCTTTGCCTGCTTTGAGAGGGGGATCTAGACTTAGTCTGGACTTAGTCTAGACCAGAAATAGTCTTATTTGTATGACAGAGTTCAATGCTCTAGTAGATGTTTGCAATATCCTGTCTTCACCTTTGTACTATAAAGTCTGACTATAAGGTTTGTTGTGTTTCATTGTCCCCCTCCCCTTATTTTGCTGGGTTGTATAGGCTCATTGATCCTTATGACATATTCAATGGACAACACACTTTAGCACAATATATGTTCATAACTATGTTTTTATTTGATTTCATGTTTGTTTATTTCATATACATCAGCACGTTTACAATAAACTTTAGATGCATGATAATGACATGGTATATACAGAAAAAGGGTCATCTTAACTTAAGCATAAGCTTGAAGTGATGTCCTCCAGAAAGGAAGGAAACTAAGTAGAGAAGGTTGTAGTAGAGGACAAATGGATCACAGACACTCCATCTTGTCAAGAATAATATATGTATCATCCAAAGAGGTGGGATAGAAAGAGGAACTATGAGTTAAATTTCTACAGGAAAGAAACTCTTTCTTTAAAAAAAATCCCAGACTCAAAATACATCCTGCCTGGAGGTGTGCCAACGTCATGACAATTCGAAACCTGCAGGAAAATCTGTTATGAGGGAATTCTGCCAGAAATAATGACAGAAAGAGCTCTTAAATGCAGTGATTCAAGCCAGGGATTCGTCCATGCAAGTGTCTCCATAGGGCAGGGATTGCTTTATGCTTGCAATGTGTATGAACCTGTATTGAGACATGTAGGTACAGGTTCCTTATACTTGTGTAAGGTTACATGTAAAAAAAAAATCATGTAATATTTCAGTGTTTCTTTTTTCTTTGTTTGTTTCATGTGTCGTGGAGCAGTTGAGTTCGTATTTGCAGGAGTACATGTAGGAGTATTGTAGGCAAGGGGACTGGGTAAAACATGGAATTCTTGTGTTTAAAGAAATCATGTAATGTTTCAGGGTTTCTTGAACTGTTCTTTGTTTCTGGAGTCTTTGAGCATATGAGTAGGTGTACATGTGGGATGTTTCCTCTGGAAAGGGGAGAGAAAAGGGAATTTCTTGTATGTTTCCCTTAGGGCAGGTGTTTGGTCTCTTACTTTGTGCAAGTCTTTGTTTATCGACTCTTGCGACCCTTTTTCTCCAATGGAGGAAATGATAAGTATATAATTCATTGTCAATATCAGGAAGAAAAGAAAAAAATTCAATGTTTAGTACAAGTAATACAATAAACATACACATAATGTGGTTGTAGTTATGATGGGGAAAATGATTAAATGTTTCAGGGTTTTTTTTGTAACTGTTCTTTGTTTTCTTTGTCTTGGAGCAATTGAGTGGGTGTTCAAGTAGGATCTAGAAATATTGTAGGGAAGGGGAAGGGGGAAATCATGGAAGTTTTCTCATTTTTCCCCATCGTGCTGTATTTTTGATATTTTCCCTGTGTATGAGTCAGAAATGATAAGTGCAAGTTCATGACAATTAAGTGTGTCCTTTTCATATGTATGTTAAACGATATGATGTGTACTGACTGTATCAGGGTTTCTTGAAGTGTTCTCTGTTTCCTGTGTTCTCGGACTCGGAGCACTTGAGGAAAGTGGTACAAGTGTTGCAGGGTAATTAAGGGACATGAAATTGTTCTCATTTCCCCCATGTTACAAGTGTTGCATTAACCTTTGAATGTGCATGAGTCAGTGGTAGGTACAGGTACTTGACATCAAGTGTCTCTCTTTCTGTAGGCTCAGAGAAATGATGTAACGTTTCAGGATTGATGCATTATTCTCTGTTTCTGTTCTTGGAGCAAAGGAATTTGAAGAAAGCAAAATACAGTCCAACTTGCTTTGATAGTGACCACCTATCTACAAAGACCACATTTTTTTGTTTCCCTTGAAATGGTTTATCATCAAAACATGTACAAAAGGAACCTGTAATAAAGACCACCTACATGTACGTATAAAGTCCTTTTTTGTCGCCCTCGGGTGGTCTTTATAGTCAGGTTTCACTGTACATATTTTTTGGAGGGGTAAAAGGGGTCTTTGGTGGTAGAGTTGCTGCCCGGGATCGCAGTAGATGCAGGTTCAAATCCCGCTGGTTCCAACAATTGTTATCAATTTCTTTCAATATTCCTTTTCACCCTCCTTTACACTTGCAGTTCTCAAGTCGCGGCTGGTATATGTTCGCACCATGAGATTACGGTCATCGGTCTACTGTACGATGCCGGCTAAGGCCCTGCAGTACTCCAAACTCTACGAATACGCTGTCATCGTCTCGCTCAAAATCAACCCGGAGACGAGAAGATATGAGCCTTACGAAATTAGGAGGTTTCCCCATGAGGTTAGTTGTGATTCGTAACAGAGTGAACTGTAAGTGTAAGACTAAGAAGATTTCAAGGTCTACTCTACTCCATATGGCCCCTGTACTTTAGCTGTTGCTTACACATCCAGAGACTCACATCCTTAGGCTAGGCTCAATGCGTGACGGGCATTTGTTGAAACATGGTCCGATCTCATTGTCACATATAAGTGACACCGGCTCTACAAGAGTAAATTTGCACGTTTTTGTAATTTTTAGTAATTTTTCTTTTTCTGTTTAAAAGGGATTGGGTAAATTCGTCTCATATTCTGAAATAAAATCCTGGATTTAGCTCATGCTATAATCATAATTATATCCTTTAGGTCAGTCAGGAACCCGCCCATGACTTTTACTAGCCGATCGCCTGTCTGATTATCAAGATATTTATGATTGCAAATCAAAATTTCAAAAACCCTTTTTCCTAACGTTTTTTTATAACAGTAGAGTCTAATGGGGAAAATGAATATGGTTAAACCGGTCACTCACAGATTTTTACTTTGTTGAGGCACTTCATGATCATTTTGAAGTGCAATTTCTTTTAGGGCTTCAATATTACACCATATCACAGACACTGATAAAACGTAGGGCCGTGCATCTCAGATTTAACATTGTTAAACGATGCCTTTAATGTTGTTGCAGGTAAGTGACAGTCAAACGGACAAGCTCAGGGCCATCCCAGAGTTCTGCTTCCCCGATGCCTTTAAGTGGGCACCAGTTGAACAGTACAACAGCGAGAGCTTCTGCTTCGTACTCACAAGCTCAGACGGATCAAGAGTCTACGGCTACAACAGAAGAATACTGGTAAGTTGCAGCCTTTTCACACAAAAAAAGGAAAAAAGGATTTGTCATTTTTCAAATAAAAGTGAAAGTACAACAGTGAGGAGTTCTGCTTCATACTTACGAGTTCAAATGTATCAAGACTCTACGGCTACAACAGAGGAATACTAGTAAAAGTTGCAGCCTTTTTCACAAAAGGGAATTGTGTATAAAAGAAATGGATGGATGCTTTTAGGTTTCAACAGTAGGTCCTCTCCAGCTGTTTTAGTTGATCTAGATGGGGTACAAATGAAGGGATTATGGGCTGTTAATCTAAAAACCACATTTGTCCTACTGTAGATTTCAACTTGATTTGTAACTACATGTCTGAGGCCCAACTGACCAACACAGACCAACACTGACCGCTACCGTGCATATAACCGTGGGATGTATGTTAATCCTCATGATTCACACATTATGTACTGAACTTCCTCAAGAGAACAAAATTGCTGTGGCAAAATCAAACCATTTTATTTCAGAATAAATGGAAATTAGGGGTGAAAAACCACTGGTGTTTGCTATAAAGCCCTCAGCATACTCACTTATTGGTGTGTTAGAAGAAACAGAAATATGAAGGAAAATTCTGCCATATGCCCAGTACATGTATATGTTCTGCTGTGGTTTTCAAAAGAACTTGATGCTAGATGTAGTACACATAGTTCTTAACTTAACATACATGTATGGTTATTGATGTAATTACTTGAAATATGTTAAAGCATAATCAGAAATAGATAATGACATCATTCTGAATGAAATTCCTACATGCATATGGCCATCTTTTTTTTTTTTAGTTAAGGGAATTTGGCAGTTCAGCTTCACGTTCAGATTGTGACCAAGCATATCCTGTATAACTGTGTTGCCATCAAAATCAATTAGCAAATTATTGAGTTTGCCAGATGATCGGTCGAAGCGAGGAAATGTTTACGTAGGAAAACAAAATAATGGTGTACCAAGAGACCATTTCTGTGGTGATGCTTGGAAATGTTGACGTCCATGAAACTCAAAAATAATATTTTGGCTTTTATGTTTTAACAAGATTGATAAGGTCCCAGACATTAGATCAATAAAACTGCTGCCTGCGGGTGTTATCTTGAAAATAGCCGTTAATGGTATTGACTATAATTTACGCCATCTTGAGTTTTTGTTTCCATCAGGTATCTTTAGTCCTTTACAATGAAAACAATTTAGGCTATCTAATTAGAATGCTTTTAAGACTTGTATTTCAAAACAAAACGTTTTACAAATCTGTTTTGTCCATATTTCAAAGGTACTTAACTCCCCCCCCCCCCCCCNAAAGGTACTTAACCCCCCCCCCCCCCACTCCACACCCAATTATCATACTATAACTTCCAATAGTACTTTAGACTAATTTTGTTGTGTAGCCTCCTGTAGATATTTTAAACAAGATATCAAAGGGATCCGGTAGCTTTGTCTCAGATCCTTAAACAAAATCCTTGATTTAGCTCATGCTGCAATCATAATTATAAACCTTTAGGTCATTCAGGAATCCCATGACTTTTACAAGCCGATCGGCTGTCTGATTATCAAGAGATATGATTGAAAATCAAAATTTCTTTTTGCGTTTTCCTTACTTTTTTTCTTTTTTGAGGCACTTCATGATCATTTTGAAGTGCAATTTTTTGTAGGGCTTCGATCTTACACCGTATCACAGTCTCACAGACACTGATCTCTAATAGGTCCATGCATCTCAGGTTTAACATTATTAAACGATGGCTTTACACATTTCTGATCTTATTCATTCACATTTATCAATGTAGCACAAAACGGATTACACATAGGTTATCCGTATGACTAAGATCTCAAAATGCCTGAATAATCTGCACCCTCTTGTAGCACAATTAAATTCCTGTTCGTATTTGATCACATCTAAACATGCGCTGCTGCAAGGTTGCGCAATGAGTCAAGGTTTCAAATGAAATGGATTAACGCTAATCATAGCTTCTATGATCAGGGTATATTATCCTATGTTGAGAGCCAGAAGAGGGTTAACTCCTTGAAAGAGTGAGTGAGCAACGACCTTCTAGCTTCCAAGAGATACCGTATTACTTTCGTCTGGGGGGAACAAGTCTGGTTGGCAACAGGTGAAGCATTAATTGGAGTAACGAAGGAGTCGATATGCTCGGAGCGTAATCCAGACGCAGACGAAGAGAATCAGATCCGCATAACTCTCTGTTCCTCTATGGATCAAATTTCAGCTCTGATTTCATATTTATTTTGCATCAGAATGTCGTATCAGGAAATAACAGTGTGTTCTATTAAAGTAAGAAGTGATTAATAAATTTTTATAGAAATATTTATTGTAGATTTAGAATTGACAGGAGTTGTTTTAACAGATTTCCTTCAGATGTTTTAATGTTTTAAAGCTTTTAATGCTCAGGATTTGTTGATATTTATCATTCCTAGTATGGTGTATCTTTTGTCTATGATGAGGTTAAAGATAACTTTCGCTTGTCGCTGAAAAGAACAATATTCTGAATGAAAGAAAATGTGCATTTTTTTGCAATGACTTTGACATACATAGATTGGACCAATGGTACACAAATGTTTTATCATATGTTATCATCATCACCACCACCACCACCACCACCACCACCACCACTACCACCATCATTATCACCATCACCACCAACACCATTATCACCATCATCACCACTACCACCACCCCTACCACCATCATTATCACTACTACCTTATCATAATCATCTTAATCATCATCTTCCTTATTCCTATCATGAATAAGTTCATAATTTCCACAATTATTACAATCACCACCAATTGAATTCATTGCTAACACCACTTCAACAGGCCAGTGTCATCCAGATCTGTGAAACCCCTTTTAAAATCCAATCCTTTCCTTTCCTTTATTCCATCTTCCAGCCCCCTGGTAAAGGTCCCCGGTTACCGGAGGTGGTGTGTGTGATGAGCCCTATAGGATGCTATCCGATCTACAACCAGCTCCTAGACGAGATTGAGAACAGGAGAAAACATTCCATGGCTGCCGTCGAGAACTTGCTCAAGCTCTCCTACGAGTTCCCCTTCCCAAGGCCGGTAAGTATCAACACCATGGCCCTGTTTGTTGCGATTGATCTGAATCAATTGAAAATCTACCAGTTAATCACAAATTTACATAGTCGTCTATCTCATAAATACAGATGTCTTATAAAAAGTTGATATCAATCGCAACTTATTTGCATGTACATAAGAGATAGGAGATTGCAAACTTACGATTGATTGGAGGACTTGCGATTGATTTGGAGCAATCGTAGCTGTTTATAAGACGGGGCCCAGCTGCTGCTGCCTGCTGATATATATCAAGTTACAATCAATTTCAACCAATAGCAATAGGGCATGGTCCTAAAACCCCTCAAACTGTAGTGAACCAAAATTGCCACTGCATAAGAAAATTAGATACGGTATTAAGCATAGTGCATTTCATATCTCTATGTCTTAAAACAGATGGATTTGTGATTATACATATCAGAGCTATTAATGTCCTCAGCTATCATTTTAGAGGGTGAGTGAGCAAGTCAGGGAGTTAAAGATTTGCAGATGATGGCCTGGATATTGCATTGTCTTCTTGATGGTACCTGTTATTTGAGAAGTGCAGGCGTGAGTCATGTGACTTCAAATACATGGAGCAGTGACGGTGCAGGAAAAGCAATCGCTTCCTCTGGGGCACCCCTGATGAACTCATGAGGTCAAAGGTCATGATGGAATTGAAACTCCTTTATTCCTTATAGGGTTAAAAGGACTTGTAAACTTAATTGTTGGAACAAGTGTGTGAATCACATAGCTGACATGGATGAATATTTGTTGCCCTTTCCTACTATTTAAAAAGCTTTGATTAAAGTGTGTATGAATCACTAACTGGGAATTCAGCAACAGAAATTTTTTGTTCAGACGGAAATCCTACCAGGAGTC
>BEXV01000416.1:90554-103622 GCA_003118195.1 Hemicentrotus pulcherrimus
GGGGGGGGAGGGGGAGAGGAAAGACCGAATTGAAAGTGGGATAAGAGAGTACTTGAAAGCTGCATGCCACTTGGTGACGTTAGAAAGGTCCGTCGGTGTTGCACACGTTATGCCACAAGGTAGAGGTACAAGATTGTACAGCAACAGAAAAGTTCTGGTCCAAAAGGAAATCCTAAGAGGGGTCAAAAAGTGAGGGTTAGGGGGAAGAAGGGAAGAAGGGGGAAGGGGGAGACTGAACGGAAGGCCAAGAAATCGGGGTAGGTAAACTCTGAAAGCCGTCAGTAGGTGACGTTACCTAGGTCACTCAACGTTGCACGTGTTATGCCACAATGGTAGAGGTATGAGATTGTAAAGTATATAAACAAGGAAGCAACAGAAAAGTTCTGGTTCAAAAGGAAATCCTTAGAGGGGTCAAAAAGTGGGGAATAGGGGGAAGGGGGAGTCTGAATCGAAGGCCAAGCAATCGTGGTAGCAGAGAACTTTGAAAGCTGGTGCCTGCTTTTTGAAACTGTCAAAAGTCTAAGTTCCTGGACATCCCACAGGAGTCAGTTCCAGGTTACGTTAGCAAGGTCACTCACATGGCAGATTGTACAGTATGAACAAGGTAGCAACAAAATAGTTCTGGTTCAATAGGAAATCCTAAGAGGGGTCAAAAAGTGAGCTATAGGATGAAGGGGGAGACTGACAGGAAGGCAGGATTTTGTAGAAGAGAATTTTGAAAGCTGGGGCCTGCTTCCTGAAAATGTCATATATCTAAGTTCCTGGAAATCCCAAACGGTTGATTGTTGCTATACTTACAAGCATACACATGCTTTCTTTGATAACAGTCAGGTGAAACAAACAAACCAACCTTCAATGAATGTGTGCTTATTCTAAGAAAATGATTCCTTAAAGAAGTTAGACTAACGACAGTTTTGAGAAACGGGCCCCTGCATGCCGTGTGTTTGAGGTTATCAAGGTTAGTCAGCATTGCGCATGCTATGTCACACGGTGGAGGTGTCAGGCGGTACGACTGACATAGTTGTCAGGATTTGTTTTTGTTTTTTTGTCAGGATCTTGTTTGGCGTAGCATGTCTAAACTTGTGTCCCATCACTGCTAATTTTTGCAAACTCATAACCCTTGTGCCTCAAAATGCAACGTTCCTGTGCATCGCCCCTCTACCGTGGTAGTTTGTGTACAACCCTTTGAAAGCTGAACTTTTCTTTTGGTGTTAAAATAGAGTCTACTCTTCCATTCCATTGTAAAACTAACCAGTACATAACAAAACATAAGCCTTGTTCCTCACAATTGCGTGTTTTAAAGGTAAAGACTAGTATTGGAAACACCCCAATTTCAAAAAATGAAATGGAAGCTCTTATTACCAATTATGTGAAAGAATATGTTTTGACTAATACATGATGATAACAATTTTGCAGGGAAACTGCCTACCAATTGATATATTTGATAAATTAGTTTCTCCATGGTCTATGAGAGATAAACGCATTTATCGCGCATGTGTGCGTATAGTCCCATATACATCTTTCTGTGTACAGTGCTTGTAACACACAGTACACACCAACACTTATATGCTAGATGATCAACCTTTTCTGATCGATTCCACAACGTTTCTTTCACAATGCAATTGCATGACCATAACTGGTCTTTACCTTGAATGGTTAAAAGTTTAAGGCTTCACATGCATTGCCCCTGTCTCGTTGTAGTTACATGTACTACCTTCTGAAAGCTAAATTCTCTAATTGCTCCAATCATTATCATCTTCTCTTGTGTTCATTTTTCGTATCTAGGGAAGTTACATAAAGGTCTGTACTCCGCCCAATAATAACAACAGGAGAAAACACATTGGCAACCACCTTAACTACCTGCAGGACCCCAAGCCCCTCCTACTTCAGAGACCGGCAGATCAGAGACTAGAACATGTAAGTTAACAACTGAAACCTGTCTATAAAGACCAACCAAGGGAGAAAAGAAAAGTGGTCTTTATAGGCAGGTGGTCTTTCTATACAGGTTTCTTTAGTACCGGTTAATGTTTCAATGAGAAACTATTTTTAAAGGGAGACAAGAAAAGTGGTCTTTATAGGCAGGTGGTCTTTCTGTACAGGTGGTCGTTAAAGAAGGTTTGACTGTACACAAAAAACTCAAACTCTTGTTACCGTCTTTCTTTATTGCTATCACATTCAGTTGCAATATTATGTATTTTATTCGGGAACCAATGAAAAACAAGCTTTGCTTCATAGTAGGTTCCTTATATTTCACATTATTTTTTCTCTATGTTACATGTGTATATCATTGTTTTTATTATGCATTCTCTTGTTAAATTTGTATGTATGAGACAATCTGGTTATGTGGAATGTGGAATATGAAGAAAAAAAGTATGAAAAAATGAAAGATATTGATTTTAGTGCAGTACCGGTAATCAATCTTTTCAATGTGGATTGATTCCAATTTTCTAGTATTAACTTCATTCCATTTATAATTCTTTGTAAGACACTTGTTAAATTAAAAACATCATTCAATCTCTTTGGTGTGGATAATTTAAACCCATTCTTGATATTAACTTTATTCCATTTACTTCTTGATATTATAGGTTGACTTTGACACGTTATTCAACTGTCTGAGCGTGAACAGGATAGTACAGATCTTTGCGTCCTTATTGCTGGAGAGGAGAGTTATCATGTGCTCAGGGAAATTAAGGTAAGAAATTATCATACTTGTCTGTTTGTTTTACCTGACTGCTAAGAAAGCATGTGTATGCTTGTAATTAAGCAACCAGGGGACCAAGGGATGTAAGTCCTCTCCACGGGACTTGGTAATGAGGATTAATGCTTTACCAAAAGGCATAGACTTGATTTTGAACCCAGGACTTCCCTGTTACAAGACCACTGTTCTACCCCTAAACCATCATGTCTCCTGTCAACTTGATATCACACAGACATCAATAAAGATCCTATTCATTTTTTGAATGAACATAGAAATATAAAGAAATAAAATATATTTTCCCTTTCAGTTTCACACAAAAGCAAGTTAAAACCTCTTTTTAATGACCCCCCAAATTACGGGTTAGACATGGCTAAAAATTGACACAGTTATGGTCATTGTGTATATGTGTACTCCACATAAAGATGATGTCATCAAATCTATATTTTATAAAGTGCTGAAATGTAATTAGTTTTCTGTTATTACTGTAGTTATCTTTCCTGTTTATTCTAAAGGAAATGATTGAAAATGGGAATTATTGTCTACTCTCTTATACAACAAAATATATAATAAACTCTTCATTTGGGTCTTTTTTGTTTTGTTTCATGGAATATTACAGTAAACTGTCCAGATGTTCTCAGGCATTAGTAGGTCTCCTGTATCCATTCTCATGGCAACACGTCTACGTACCAGTCCTACCAGAGAAGCTGATTGACATGTGCTGCTCACCGACGCCTTACATCATGGGCATGCTCTCGCTCTGTATACCAAGGCTAGAGGAGATGCCACTTGAAGAAGTAAGGATGGGATAGATGGAGGTGGTGGGTGGTGGTGGTGGTGCTGGTGATGGTGGCGGTGATGGTGGTGGTGGTGGTGGTGAGGGCGGTGGTGGCGGTTGTGATGGTGGTGGTAGTAGTGATGGTTGTGGTAGTAGTGATGGTTGTGGTAGTAGTGATGGTGGTGGTGGTGGTATTGGTGATGGTGGTGGTGGTGGTTGTGGTGGTGGTTTTGGTTGGGGTGGTTGTGGTTGTGGTCGGGATTTTGGAGGTGGTGATGATGGTGGTGATGACAGTAGTCGTGAAATTTGTGGTAGTAGTAGCTCAGTTGGCAGCAATGGTTGTTATGATGCAGTTTTACTTATGTTTACTTAAATGATAATTGGTCATTGGTAACTGTAAAGGCGATGATGTGGTAATAATGGGGCTGCTAGTATCAGTGAATGTTGTGTTAATGGTGAGTGTGGTGACTGATATGGTTATCTTTATGGTAATCGTAGTGGTGGTGGTATTGGTGTTTATAATCGTATATGCATAGGTGGCTGTGGTGGACATGATACAAGTCATGATGACAGTGATGAAGGTTGTGTTTAAAACCGATGTGATGAAGATGAAGAAAAGAACACCTTTCATAATCAATAATCACATTCTTTCTTTGTCATAGGTCCTGGTCGTTGATCTTGATGCAAAGGACTTCTACACCGTGATCGGTGACGAGGGAACTATCCTGCCAAAGAAATTGTCAGCAGCCCTAGAGAGGGCGCTAAAGGTTTGCAGTATGAGCAGCTGGGAGGGAGCCGACACAGATGATGAATTATCAGAAGGTAAAACATTTTGAAAGGAAGATTTTAATTCAATCCCAAAGCATACTCTATTCAGAAAGATGGTAATTCAACCGAAAGTGTCAAAATCAAATTCAAATTCCCCAAATGCAGGCTCATTTTACTGTACAGTATCTTATGTTAATCGTTGAAAATAGGCCGGTTTCATCAGCTTGAGTTTGCCAAATAACCCTCTGTTTTAACCATCCCGATCGCAATTTAAACAATTAATTCGCGTCTTCATCAGCCTGCAGTTGCAATTATCACAAGAAATCTTGGTCCTGTTTCCAAAATATCCTGCTATTTGGGGGAAAAACGGCTAATTTGCGCCCGTCCGAGCTAGTTTGTGATGAGCATATCAGTCTGGTGAAGAATTTGGCTTTCTTTTTGCTTCTCTTCATCACTCAAGAGAGGTTAAACATTGAAATTAGTTTTTTATCATCTCATTTGCACAAATAATAGTCAAAAATCTCCTCTCCCTTTATTTTCAGACCATGAGTCGAAGAACAGCGCCATCTCTGAGGCGTTCATCCGGTTCTTCGTCGAGACGGTGGGGCACTACTCCAACCACTTCACCCAGGCGTACGACGACTCGCAGAAGTTCGACCGAGAGAGTTTCATCAAGGCGGTGTCTTCCAAGAGCGTGCGGAACTTCCTGGAGGTGTTCAGCGAGACGCAGATGTTCTCTCTCTTCATCCAGGAGAAGGAGTCGGAGAGCGAAGGCATTTCACAAGGTAAAGGTGTGCAAAAAAGTGTTCTTCTACTTCTGCTTGTGATCATCCCTCAACCCTCCCCCTGCCTCCTCTCCCCCGAAGACATTCCTGCATGCTCTGTATCCGTTTTCTTTGTCCCCCTTTTCCCTTCTAGAGAGTTATCAGATGCCTCTTCTTCCCCTTCCCCTCCTTCTCAAGTTTATGATGTGGACAATGTTCTTTTGATGACCCCACCTTCCCACCCCCTATCACCGCATTACCAAATGCCCTGTTCCCCTTCTCCAACTTCTCCAAATTTCAAAAGTTCAATTTGAGATTTGTGTTCTTTGTCCCATTGCTAAATTGTGTTTTAGATATCTGTCATACATGTGGGAACAAACTTCTCATTCTTTGTACCCGACTCCTTACCTCCTCCTTTAACTTTAGACTCAAACAATTGTCTTAAATGAACTCAAAATTTCACAAGTTTAAATTTGGGATTCGAGTTTGTTGCTAAAGTGTGTTTTTAGATATCTGTCATACTTCTCATTCTTGACACCTGATTCTGTTTGAGGAATTAAGAATTCGGACTGTAGTCCAAACTTCAGTGTACTCCTAGAAGATTTACATTTTCGGAGCGGACTTTGCTGATCTCATCATAAAGAAGGTTACGGTAAAGGTGCAAACACAGCTTTTCTTGTTCTGTGATGTGAAGCAGTGATATATGAACATGTCCCTCATGTTTTTGTCTCTCTCTTTGTCTCTGTTGTTTCTTGCAGGGTTGTTTGAGAGGAGAGTAAAAGAATTTGAGAATGAATCCAAGAGCAACTCAAAGAACATCGGTGCTAAGATGAAGAAGTTTGGAAAGGCTGTCAAAGATATAAAAGATTCAGGTAAGACAACAAAAAAAATTAATGAGATTCTCACATGACTTTATGGAATACATCTCCTTTTTGAAGGTATTGTTTTATCTTACAAAATGTGCAAAGATATATCAATAAAGTAAGTGAACACATTGGAAAGTTTCTGGCTAAGCAATGGTAATTTTGTGTTCGAAAGAAATTTCCCCTTTTTATCTGTACGGTTTTTTATGATGTTCTATGACTGCATTACATAACCTAGGCGTGCTAATGTGCAAATGACAAGGTCAAATTTTAGACGAGCAGTGTTTCTGCTCCAAATTTGTTTTAAGTAGTTATCTTCGGTATCAATCACCTATATCATTGGAGAAAACAGAAACGAAAAATTTGTTTTTACCCCCCTCCCCATAAGAATCATTGTTTGATTGGATCATACCAGTCTATGTCTATAGCTCACCAATTTATTAATTTAATTAATGTGCACTGCATAGGCATGTTTGCCAGACAGGGTGGATTGTACATGTATGTTGCTCATGGTGGTAGACTTTCAAGCATTGAGCATTGCGTCAACCATCAGGAAAAAGCTATTTTGGTTTTCAGTGAGTCATTACCTGTGCCTGGATGGGTTCAGACCTACACTTGGCAAGGCAACAATGTCAGGTTTGCTTTGGAAACGACCAGCCATTTAAAGGGAACTAAATACAGGGTAACCAGGAAATCAGGGAAAAAACCCTGGAAAATAAGCTCCTTTGTTCCAGTCAGGGATTTGAGAAAAATTTTCTGAAATCATGGAAAAGTCATGGAACGTTAATGCCCCCGCCCCCCCCCCCAAAAAAAAGCAAAAAGACAGTGATCAGTGTCTCATATTTTGTCTTGTGTCGCAACTCAAAGCAGCATATTAAAGTTGTTTGTCAAACTTGGACAATGAGCTCCTTTCTTCCAGCCAGGTAAAAGGCAGGGATTGGAGAAAGATTGCTAAAATCGTGGAAAGGTCAGGGACATTACTGCCCCCCCCCCCACCCAAAAAAAGAAAGTAATTAGTGTGTCAAATTTTGTCATGTGTTGCAACTCAAAAGAGCATATCTACTGGATTATTGGCACTGTCAAACCCCTCCCTAAAACTAGAGTTTGTTGAAGATGTTTTAAATTGGAAAAAAGTTGAAACAATGATCCTCAAAATTTGCTATCAGGGAAAAGTCATGGAATTATGTTTTTTAAACTGATTGGAATAAAAAGCTTCTTTGGGAATTTCAAAGGGCATTCTAAGTTTCTAACCCTGATTAGTAAAGTTGTATTGAATGAAGGCAGAAAGATCTGAGAAAAAAATGTATTAAATAAATCGGGATAAATGCTTAGGAAGTTATGGTTCAATGAATTTTGTTCATTGTGTTGCTTTGGGCTTTCCTTTCTCTCAATTTAGGGCAATGTACCAATGTATTTTTATAAAAATGAACTTAGTGTGCAACAGTTCTCATACAATAGGACTGGAAACATAAATAATAAAATAACATTATAAATGTAATAACATCATTCTCTTATTCATTCCTCTCTGCAGCCAAGACCGCCCAGAAGCGAATGAAACAGAACTTTGAGGACAAGATTTGACAAATAGCTCCCGAGACCCAGTCATACATACCTCGAGAGCCGCTGAACTATAGAGCTGTGCGCCGTGTGACGGGTCATGACCTTCGACATATGGTCATATGACATTGAGGACGCTGAAAGCGATTGCAACTTGATGTTGCCCATGTGTTTTTACAGGCTCTGTTTCTCTGGAGGGTGTCCATGTCAATGTTGACAACGATGCTGAGTGATATCCGAGTGGAATATTGAGGAATTGGCACTGCCTGAGGAAACGGCAGTTGACGCACCTGACGTGTCAACCTCGGACAGACCTAGAGGATCCCGAAGGACACAGTTGCCCATGTGTTTCTACATGCTCTGTTTGGAAGGTGTCCATGTCAATGTTGACAACGATGCTGAGTGATGTCTGAGTGGAATATTGAGGAATTGCCATTGTCTGAGGAAACAGCAGTTGACGCACCTGACGTGTCAACCTCAGACAAGCCTAAAGGATCCCGAAGGACACAGTTACCCATGTGTTTCTACATGCTCTGTTTGGAAGGTGTCCATGTCAATGTTGACAACGATGCTGAGTGAAGATAGGCCATTGCGCACCTGACGTGTTGACCTCGGACAAACCTAGAGGATCGCGAAGGACACAGTCAACTTGGAGATGATGTCGAAGGCTTCCCACTCTTCATCTTAGCATGGTGTTTCTCCTGAGCCAAAAGCTAGATGTGAACATGTGTGATAAAAGGTTCCAGCCTGTAGATTGGAAGTTTCAAAGGCATTGAACTGTCCACCTAAGCGATACGATGTTTCTTCTGAACCAAATGCCAAAAAAAGAAAATGTCAGGATAGGCTCAAAATCCTCAGGGTGTAAGTCCTAGTAAGTATGGTCGTTCTTTTGAGCTGACCACAAGATGTGAAGAAGATCCACGATATATCTGGAGGTCTTCCCTCAACCAGTGGGTCAACATACTCCAAGCAACTTACCAAGGAGACTAAACTCTTCAATCCTGTCTCATCGTCCTGTCAGGATTCAGAATATTAGGGGTGTTGTCGTGACCAACTATCGTAGCGACAAGACTAATCTGCAGTCGACAAACTCCTCCCTCGAGTGTCAGCTCCATGTTTCAATGCCACCTTAAGGACCGTTTCACAAAGGCTTTTTTCAATGACAAATGAAAAAAAATCGGTGACAACTCTGCTGATAACCAATCAGAAGGAACGTTTTCAGTAGCTTATAACAAAAACTGTCAGTGATGACAAGTATTGTGAAACACCCACCAGGAGTGGAAAGGAAATCCTGGCCATGAGCTTTAGGACTGATGATGATCATGCAACTCGTCCTGGATTCTTAGCAGGAAACTGTTTATCCTTGGTGCAAATTGAATGACATCTGGGGGGGCGTTTCACAAAGATCCTAAGTTGAACTTATCTCTTAGCTTGGACTTAACATTTATGGAAAGCTGTAGCATCTATGAAAATATTTTGTAAAAGTTTTTTTTAAAGGCATAAAATTGGGATTCAAATCATTCATAAATTCTTTTATCAAGGAGATTTTATGTTCTTCATGTGGAATTTATAGAAAGTCTAAAAAAAACTTTTTGCTTTTGGATATACTTTATTTTAAGGCTACAAATGGCTCTTCATAATTTTTAAGTACAAATTAGAGTTAAGATCAACTTAGGATCTTTGTGAAACACCCCCAAGAAATAAAAAAAAACAAGGGGATGTTAAAAGACCAAATCAATTAAACAGGTTGCAAGCATGCATTAATAACTTATCAATTTTATCTGAATTCTTGTCTGAGGAGAGTTTACCGTTGGCGTTTCTGAATCGGTTACGATTGGAAATGACGCCAAGAGTTCAATTGCTGATGACAACCATTAGGCTTGTGTCACAGACTCAGAAAGTCATATCTGAGCTGCCACGTAGTACTGACTCTCAGTATTTCAAACTGAAATTACAGAAAATTTACGATTTCAGGAAAATAGTAAATTGATAAATGTCTACTTTCTGTTTTATTCTATGTAATCGATTTTCGAAAAGACTTATTTTCTTTGCAAAGTTTCAATCATCACATGTATGAGTTGTGATTGATATGAAGCCTGATGTAGATGCTAATAATTCAAATTGACCGCAACTCTTTCTAACAGGGCATTTGATTGGCTGAAAGCAAATTTGTTTTTAGAAATTTAGCATTCATTATTGATAACAAGTTTTATGAACCAGGGGGGTGTTTCTTCACAAAGATCCTAAGTAAAACTTAACTTTAAGTTGGACTTAAACATTATGGAGTGCCATTAGTAGCCTTGAAATGAAATATGCTCGAAAGCAAAAAATCAAGTATTTTAGACTTTTTATAAATTCCACATCAAGAACATGAAATCTCCTTGATAATAGAAAATATGAATAATTTGAATCAACATTTTATGCCTTTAAAAAATAACTTTTACAAAATATTTGCATAGATGCTAACAGCTTTCCATAATTGTGAAGTCCAACTTAGAAATAAGTTCAACTTAGGATCTTTGTGAAACACCCCCAGGACTCAGAGAGCTCTGTATGAGTTTGGGGGCTACCTAAATCATGACCAGACATTGTCAGGGAATACAAGATAAGTTGTTCTTCCATTAATGAAACTAAGATCTGTATGCTATAGATGATTTGTTCCACCATTTTCTAATTTTGTTCATGATTCAGATTCAATTTTTATGAGTAAAAATATTTGAGTTACATTGCCTGGTTGTAATGTTGCCTTTGTAGGCAGAGTTTGACAAGTTGTGTACGGAAACCATTGATTACAAATTGTAAACGTTTTAGTTGCGCAAACTGTTACACAGCAATAAACTGCAACACTGAGTGTTGCAATAGGAAGCATAATATTGATATGATTACTATGATTCGTATGAGTCTGTTTGATAGAAGTCATTGTAAGTGGGTCACAGGAGGTGAATCAATAGGAAGTTCTGCTGTGATGTCAGTGTTGAGATCAATGGTGTCCCTTGTGTATGTCTGTCTGTCTGTCTGTCTGTCCTCCTTTCTCCTTATTTTCTCTTTTTTTTGTCTGTCTGTCTGCTCTCCTCTTTCTTTATCTTCTCTTTCTTTGTCCCTCGTCTGTCTTTTCTATCTTCGTCTGTCTGCGTGGATGTATGTAGGATTTGGTGTGCAGTTAAGACTTTCCTGCACTCAAACTAGAGATGCACACTTGCACACCAATCATGTGTGTGTAGGAGAGACCCAAGTTCTTCTAATATGTGACTCGTTTGTTTGGAGCGAGAAGGGCGTTAATGCTGAGTAAATAACGATGTTCCTGCTCCAAACTGATTATTTAATTCTGATACTGATGCTACATTGCCAACTTATGAAATCAAAGTATGCTTGTAATTTTGTTGCTTTTTTGATAAACAAACAGAGATTATTTGAATAATTGCTGCATCTTGACATGAAATTAGAAATCTTGTATGACTTTTAGGTTGCATTAGAAGAGCCAATGAAAATGGCAAAAAATTTAACTGAGAGCAAAATAGTACTACATTTTCCGTGTGTTGCTGGTCATATAGTAGCTATTTTATTATCAAGCTATGTGAACGATGTACAGAGTATTTTATGTGTGAGTCATTGTAATGCTTGTATTCCAGTGGTGTTGAAAGAGAAATATGTAAATAACTCAATCGTTATATTGAAATTGCCACTGACTGAAAAGTGTTGAAATGAATCGATAAAAACAATATTTGGACAAATTGTTTGTAAATAGTTCCATGTGATATACGCCTTTCCAAGAATTGATATACAAATTATAGGCAAGTGTAATATATGATTAGTATAATATTTCCATATAAAAATATACATATTCTTGCTGTATATATTGCATTGTTCTTCGCATGCAAATGACATCTTTCTAAATTTATTGTGTAGCTCTCGATCATACATGCCATTCTTAGAAATTTCTATAATTTCTTTTGGGCTACCTTTTTCATTTTATGTACAATCTTTTGTTTTTTTAATTTTCTCTCAACATAAATGTTTATGTTCATTGTTAGAAATTAAATCTATGTTTTTATACATTTTATGCATAATTTTACTCTTGAAATAGACAAACGAATGGTTAGAGGAATGTTTGTATGATGTCCTCTCACATAAATTTTCTCTATACTTATTTAGAATATTTTCCTCCACTGTTGGCAATATTTGTATATTTTTGACATGTTATACATTCTTCCCAAAAGATATGATTTATTTTCTATGAAAGGAAGTGAAGGATGCAACAAAAAATATCAGATTTTAACGTCAGATTCCCAAGGAAAGTGTGAAGTTTAAATTTTGTAATATGTATTAAAACAATTAAACACAAGATGTAATTTCAATATTGCGTCCTGCAATAGGAACAGACTCAAAATGTGCAAAATCTCATCTTTAGATATTCAGTATCAAAACAGAAGGAACAAACCATGGTTATATATCTGGATTGCTACCCAGGGAGTGGAGAATGAGCATAGATCGTGTGCAGGCAAGCCCTAATCCGATGACCGGGGTAATAATAAATCTGTAAAGCGCTTAGATACATCTTCAATGTATTAAGCACTATTTATAAGCCAAATATTATTATTATTTATCTGTGAAAAAATGCACAAAAGCTGTACGTGATTTTACACAGGAATTAACTGTGAATCGAAAGGCTATATTACTAGGAACATATTCAAGACACATGACAATTTGTACAACCCCTATGCCATCTCATGCAATGCAAAGTTATGTTACAAATGCTACTTATGTTGAAATTTATCAGTAAGCTTATGTAATTTATGTGTGAATAATTCATACTCAGACAGGGTCATTTTGTTTAGCTACTCGAATATGCATGTACGCAGTCATATTTTGTTTAATTTTGTTGTGGGTATTAATGGGATAGAGTTGAAACATCTCTTGAAATAAAAATTATTCTTTTTAGCTTTGTACATTGTCATATCTCAATGGCCAGTAACAATACCTACCCAGAAAATTAGCAACATTTAAAATGTTTTATAGGTTTTTTGTATCAAATTTGTTTTCCTGTCATTAGTTTTCTGTACGAGGCACAAAATTGGGTTGGTTTTTTACAAACCGAGACTGAAGTATTTACAAGATGTTGACCAAAAAGAGGGCAGTTTCTTATTACATCGACTACTGTGTTTTCATGAAATATCACCCTTGGCTAAAACAAAGATGCATTATTATATTTTAAATGTTATCTTTCTATATGTACTTCATTTCATTCATTCCTTTCTGGTGATTTGTGCCTATTTGGTAAAAAATACAATTTACACAGGGATTTAAAGCAATCTGCATTTTAAGCAAATCTTGGACCCAAATCTGAAGTCTTTCGAAACTTGTGTGCCTAAAATGAGGGGAGTAACCAAGTTTTAAAACGTTTGTTGTATAATCATGTTCACTGTTGCTTTCTTATTTTTCCTTGTTCTTCTTATTATTTTTGAAGTACTGCAGTTGGTAAATCAGATTTTATCATTGAGTATATTTAGTTCTCTTTCATAATCATTTCTATGAAAATAAGAAAAGAAAATCTTGCAATAAATACCAGTCTTTTGCTGTAGAGCAAACTATGATATACAGAACTTGATTGATGATTTGTCATTTATTCCCTCAAGACAATACTTT
>BEXV01000416.1:124865-135787 GCA_003118195.1 Hemicentrotus pulcherrimus
TCTCTACTCAAATTGAATTCACAAGCAACAATATTTAAGAAAAAGGGAATAGATAATTAACTCTCTTATTTCTCGCTCTTGCTCTCCCCCATTCTCTCTCTCGCGCTCTTTCTCACTGTCTTCTCTAAAAAATAATTGTATAAATATTACCTGTATAGGATAGAACATTTGCTAGTTATCATAAGATTCCCGAGGTCAAGAATTCGCCGTTCTATTTAAATATCTAATGCCAAAGTCTACGGAGAGCTAGAAGGGCTTAACTCTACATGCACAATGATATGAGTAACGTCCTTGTGGCACTCTACAAACTTTCGCCGGTCTATAAATGCGCGGGTGTCTTTTGTGTTTTCTTATACAGGAGAATGACGTATGTTATACCGATTCTAAACTTATAAAAATGGTGTCACTGGAATATATTTTCATTTGGTATACAATTAACCAATATTGTAAGACTGCAATATCTTAGTTTCAAACAAACCAGCTTGAAGTGAAAAAGCTATTAGCTCTTACAGATCACTTTTTTGACTATTTTGTCAAAGTTTTCGATTTAGAACCAAACAAAACGAAAGGTAGAATGACAAGCCTGTCTGTAAGCATGGAGCCATATTCTTTATTTGACGATGTCAGTGACGATTCCGTCACGACCCCGGTCGAGGTGGTCGTCGGTGGCGGGTCGACGGGTTACAAGTCGATCAACAACCTCCAGGGCCTTATTCTGGGCACGAGCCTCGTTATCCTTATCATCATCACAAACTTGCTCAGCCTCGGCGCATTCGCTATCGAGAAGCGTCTTCGCACCTACAACAACTACTTCATCATCAACCTCGCCCTGTCTGACCTCGCCGTGGGGATCCTCCAAATCATTGGCGTTATACATACCTTCAACGGGTACTTTCCAGGCAACCAAGCATTCTGCAAGGTCTACCTAGGTCTGCGCAATGCAATGTTCTCGGTCTCCGTGGTCGGAGTAGTCTTCATCTGCATCGATCGGCATCGTGCAACCTACGACCCCATCAACCACTACATGACAAAAAGCAAGCGCAAGGCTGTCATCCTCAACATCCTAACCTGGGTCATCGCCTTCAGCTTCTGGATGTTCTACGCCACCGTCTGGGACTTCGCCATAAATTCCAACCCCGGGAAGAGCTGCCTCGCCTCGTTCTCGAGAATCCCCGCCGCTAACATGTTCCAGACTGTCTTGACCATCTTTTTCCCGCTCGCAGTTATCTCCGTTCTCTATCTCCGAATCTACATCAAGATTAAGGAAACGGTCGGGGGCAAGAGCATCAACAAGCAGTTCGGGGAACATGGAGGAGGTGAGATGTCGAAGTCGACCAGCCTGACGACTGTCTGTAGTGATTTGTCATCCAATGAAACGATGGAGATGAAGGAATCGAGCACTCAAGTGAAAACCAACGGCGACACCTCCGGCAAAGGCGGAAAGGTAAGGTTTCAGGCGATGGACAAATAGCACATAGGCAAATAATCACGATGTCCCAGAAATGAATTCTAAATTATTTGAAGTCTCTCTCTTAACGGCTTTTACGAAATGTACTCAGAAAAAATACATAAAAAAGCGACTCTCTTCGAACTATCGGGTCGTCGCGTAAGCCGGGTCGGGTGGTCGCGTAACTCGACCTGCTGTGAAAACATGGTCCTGTATTCACGAAATGTCGGGGGTAATGTTTGTAAAATAAACATCTACAAGTAATAGTCTGATCCAATTTACCTGACACTTAGTAAAAACCCTAAGGTAAATTTAGGAAATTTCGTGTCCTATCTAAACGCTCATCTTCACATGACCTTCCGCTTTCGTTTCACGAAAGGCCGTGTAACGCGACCACCCTATGGGGCGCGATGACCCGATGATTTTTTAATTTTTTTTAACACACTGGAGATAGTTTAGCTGATATGTACGCACAATTCTTTCATTTGACATCTTTCAACTAAAAAAAGATGAATCAGTTCACTGTTAATATATTTAGTTTGAGTTTAAATATTTGGTAACTTCAAATTTAAACATCATTTTGATGTAAAATCAATTCCTGAAATTGGAATCCTTGACCTGTTTGGTTTTATAAGTTAACTCAAAATTCTAATTGTTTAGACAACAACATGAATATTTTTTTCAAAAAAATAAAATGAAATCACAAGTCAATAAACTACAATTTTATTTGTTGTAGATACGAACGACTCCTAATTAAACAAAGCTCATGATATCGGGAAACCTCGGCTAAACCGGGGTGATGATTTCCAAACTACTTTTGGAAGCGCAGTGAATCATTAATACAAGTTTTAAGTACTTTTATTAATTTATCAGTGTTTCCATGAGTTTTCTCTGACACATCTCATTGAATTGTCAATACCTTATGAACTAGAAGGAATGCTGAGTTCCAGTAAAACGTCTTTATTTTATGTCCCGCAAACTGTTAACTAAAAGATGGTGTTCACAATCATGCAGCCACTGTTTCGGGGGAATAACTTGCCGGAATACCTTAGAAATATTCAAACATACAAACAGTTCAGAAGTAATTTAAAATATAGGTCCTGTAAGCAAGTTTGATGACATTTTCTTCTGTCGTTTATCCTCGAGATGCATGATCAGCAGGATTGCCAGCACTGGCTGTGTAGCTCCACTGTTCTGGACATGAAGTCTGATGGATACGTTCGACGCAATTGGCAACATACTTTGAGGAAGCGCTTGGTCTAATTGTATATGTTACCAAGAACAACTCTTGCGTCCGTCCAGAAATGGTGTGTGGCGGAATTGTAGTCAAGTTCGTCATTTAGGATACTGGCAATCTTCACGGAGCAAGAAGCTGCCTGGATTTCTAATCTTGGGATCGTCGTTGGCTTCAGAGGAGTCACTCGTGCCTTTGCCGTGGCAAAAGAGCATGCAGTGGACTCAGCCACTTATTCATGGAGCGGGTAAAGAAGGATTTATTGTGCAGATACAACAATGAAGATTCTTACCTGGGGGAGGGGGTCTTTATTTTGGGGTTTAAGTTGATGCATTTCTGTATATTTTTAAAATATTAGGTGACATTGTCCTCATGACTCTTTGCATTTTTTCTTTGCAATTGTTTGTTGTGGATGATTATAACCAACAACCGTTTGTATTGGCTCCTTGATCTATACAGGGTGAGGCCGATAGTAAACGTCCTGCTACTGCCAACCGCGAAACCGCCAATGAAATGCAGAAGGCCACCCGTACCCTATCCTACATCGTGTTTTCCTTCGCAATAGCCTGGATACCCAATTCCATAATCTATTTCCTGTACGCCATCGACCCACAGCTCATTGCTTACGAGAACCTGCCAAGAGATGTGAAGCAGTTCTTTGTCTGGGTTCGGTTCGCCAACAGCTTCTTTAATCCCATATGTTACCTGGTGTCGCAGCCGCTCTTTCGAAAGACGATCGTCAACATGTTGTGCCGACCTCACCGTTACTGCTAAACCAGAAGACTGCCCCCTGCCTTTTCCCCATAATTTTAGAGCCCCCCCCCCTTCCCAAAGTGATAATGCGATACCTATAGAATTTGTGTAGTTGCCCATTATATATATTTACATATAATCTTTTGACCCACAAATGTAAATGAATATGCTTTTCATTTTTTTTTTCAATTAAATTTTAATTTTCCTTTTAGCTTAATATCAGATATTTTTCTAGTGTGCTACCCTCCAAACTTTTCAGACACCCTGAAACTATCCATATGCACATTGATATTATATTTTGAAAAATAAGAAATATATTAGCAAAATGTATTATTAATTTGTATTACAATATTAATATTAGACATCACAATATCATCGTTGCAAATATTTCTATTAAAATGTTAAAGGAGGCCCGATGGCTGTATGGTAGAGCAGGGGTCTCTTTACCGGGATGTTCCGGGTTCGAAACCAATTCGATGCGCTAGTGCCCTGTGGTAAAGGCATTGATCCCCATCACCACGTCCCTCCACAGTGGACCAGGGAGGAACCAAAGTGCGCTAAAACTCATTTTTGGTGATTTCTTTTGTTCTTTTGTTCTTCTTGCCCAGTTGAAGGATAACACATTGCAAAATACCTCAGTAAAATATTTAATTCCGGTATGTACAATAAGGGTATAAATTTACTCCTTCAAACAGCAAAATCTTACATATTCACAGTTTTAGTACAAAAGCAACTTCTTTTATAAATCTGTCAATATAACGTGTTTTTAAGTTATTGATATGAAATTGCTCTCACATAATTATTCCTGCTAGTTCGTTTCACTGTGTTGACTATTGGACAGTCTTTGTGCTCGTGCGCTGGTGCTAAAATACATTATTTTGGTACGTGGTCCAATTCAATCGTGTTTCAAAGTGCCAGAAACTTGAGACAACGTTGTGAGGGGTTGGCGACCTGTCACTAAATGGTGATTGATTAAAAACACAGATTAGAATATGACATTCGATTTCCGCGGGATAGGAGCGAACTGTCCTGCATTGCATGATATTGCATGAAATTCGCACAAATATTAATGTCACACACAGTAGCACGACCTGTATGCGAATTCCAGCCGAATTTTGTGCCCAAATTCCGCCGGGATCTCATTGTGACATACGCAAATTTATCTTAGGTACCCAATTCATTGTGATTCCAAGTAAAATTGTTAATTGGCGTATTTTCTCGGATTTTTAATTAGTGTCTCCAACGAGTCGCGAGCTGTCGCATTCTGGTGAGATCGTAACTTAATAATTTCGTGGATTGGTATATATTTGATGCAAAGATCTGTCAAATGATTCGTTTGCAAAATAGGCATACAGCATTGACTAAACAAAATTTGCTGATTATGTGTATCTATTGCCAATAGTTATGATGCTATAGTAAATTAATGTATTAATATCTATATGTACATGTAAATACATCTATAAATCAGTTAATAATATTATATTTTGCATTCATTTGTGATATACGTGTAGGTACTTGCGAACAACAAGGAGGTTTCAAGAAGACCTGTATAAATTGAATCTAAGCTATGATGTGTGGGTACTTACAGTACTTGTCAATATTTGATCGCTTTTTTAAATACAGCAAGTATACGATTGATAAAACAGCGCATATTTCAATGATAATTTCTATGTGCTCCATCAAGAAAAAAACGTATAGGTAAAACATTTCTTGTCCGTAGAGAAAGGTATGTGCCAATTACATGTGTATATGCATGGACCTACGACTGTACTTAATATTTCACAGCTATTACCATAATATTCTAGATATTAACGCACTATTCTTCAGTCCACTAAACTCATATAATGATAAACCGTAAGCGGAATTAAGCGAAACGCTATCCTATAGTCGACGCTCACACCGGATCTCTCTCTCTCTCTCTATCTCTTGCTATTAAACCTGATTATAATAAAAATCAATAACTTCATGAAAACTGAAGTAGCAGCGTATATTTTTGTCAAAAATGAATATGTTTAGTTTATTTCATTATTACCTACATGTTGTTCGAACAGATTTCTTTCCAAGAAAACAAAAAGATGACTGAAAATAATTGTGAATGCTGGCTAGGAAATATGCACCAGCTTCTCAGGGGATTTAAATTATTTGTGGATGAAAATGATAGCTGTTTAGAATTGGATGATATAGGTTTTCCCGCCCAACTTCGTAAACTTAGCAACCGAATTAACGTTACGTTCATTCAAGTTCGTGCGAAATTGAATGACTATATAGATCAACATTCAAAAAGCTAATTGCGTCATTCAATTTGATTTAGTAGCATGCGATTTCATACTCTTGTCACGGAGAAGTGCAAAACGGGCATTCAATTAGGAAGAGCGTGCAAAGAGCATTCAAATTCGCGCCGGGCAGACGGTGGTATGGCTTCGTGCATTCAATTTCGTGATTAGGCATACATCTGTGACATTTGTGCATTGCTTTTCATTTGATATTAAATTGTCACTTAATATACTTATGTTTGAATAATTTCATGCAAATTTTACTTGGAGGAATGACATGCGTATTCGTTCTGTCATTGCACAGGTAACTGTCCCCAGAGAAGGTGCACAATTTGTGACTTCTCTTCTAAGCACAATATCTTGGCCAGAGGTAGAGTTCAGGTTTGATAGACATGTACATGATGTAAACCAAATACAATGATGAATAAAGAAAAAGATGTTAAATGAAAAGATAGAAAGTTCACCTACTCAACCAAGATTGATTAAAACAAACCATTTAAAACATAACCCCTAAGACATTTGTAATGATAAATATGAAGATATGAATAAAGTCATGTTTCAACAACAACAAAAAAAGAATGTCGAAAGAAAGAGAAAAAAAATGCAATACAGATATATCAGATAAATGAGAAGATTGTATAATTTGAAATCATGTCAGAAAAGATTACAAAGAAAAAGAATTAATAAATGAACATGAAATACTGAATATCCGAAAGAACATCGAGCCTCATACTATGATTATGAGGTCTAGTTTTAATTTGAATGACCCGATTGCAAAAGAGGTTGCCCATAGACGGAAATGAAACCACAATTCGCCAAAGAATTCACCTCCCACTCAACATTGGCGAAATTGAATGACTCTTACGCATTTCCAAATTGATTGAACCAAGCTTAAATTTGAATATGCATGTTTAGAAAATTCGGTGACTCAAAACGAAATTGAATGCAACAAGTTTAACAATGAAACAGGGGAGCAGTGGAGAGAATTTGCTCGAACATGAATGTACGTTAATGAAATTGATTGCTGCTTTTACGAAATTAGCCGGGAAAACCTATATTACCGATAGTGATAGAGTAGTTTAAAAAGAAATGGAAACCAAAATGGAAGATTTTTACCATCTCCAGTTCTTAATGGATTTATGTAGTGATTGTGTAAATGGCAATGAATAAAATAAATTGAGAACATATAATCTATTAAAGCAGAGTATACAAACAGAGAAATATTTATTAATCGTTCAAAACCGTAAACTACGAACAAATATCTGCCGATTTAGAATTAGTTCACATAACCTACCGACAGAAAGTGGAAGACATAGACGTCCGGAAAAAATACCTTCACATTTTGAGAGCGTGTAATGACTACTTGGGAAGGGTTGGGGATAAATTTCATACCATAATGGATTGTACTGTATATAAGGCTGAAAGGGGGGTATTTATAAATAAAATGGCTGAAATATCTGGACAGTTTAAAGATCTTAGCGATGAAGAGAAATTTGTAAGCGTTATGAAACTTGAGAATGAAAATATAATTGAGCACTTCTGTAAGTATATTAAAACAATCGTAAATACTCGGGGGGGAATTTTAACATCCCACACGTTCTTTTAGAAAATCAATATCAAAATTATCATTCCCATTGTTATGTATCTTTAATGTCAAACATAGGCTGGTACGTGTCATATAATTAATTTGTAATAATATCATTTACCACTTTATATACAAGCTACATTGTTTATTGTTCATTTGTGATTACTCGAGAAACTATACCACTTGTTGAATTTATTATTTATATATTTGATTTATTTATGTATTGTGAAACAAAATGTTCATGTATATGAATGAAGTTTACTAATAAAATTCAAATTCGAATTCAATCAACAAAATGTTTGACTTGTACCATTGCTCATACTTTTCTGAGTTATTCCGTATTTTATGAAAGACTTTTCACGATGAATACAAGGAGTTGTAAATGACGGATTTATTGTGCAGATTCAATGAATAGTTTCCCTTGGGGGTTGTCTTTTTAGAGTTTAAGTTGATGCATTTCTGCCGATTGCAGACATATCAAAGTGACATTATCCTCATGATGCTTTTTTCCTTGCATTTTTCTTTTCTTGTTTTAACGATTATTGCCTGAAAACAATTTTCTTGACTCGTTTACATACAGAGTGAAGCCAATGGTAACCGCAATTGAAAAACATTCCTAGACTTTTGCCATTTTTCTTCATCCTACACTGTGAACAGGTTGGGCAATATTTTCCAACACTTTGCCCAAAGTTGTGCCAATAGTCAACCCAACCATCTATTGGGTAATATTTTGCTCAGTGGTATTGGTCAACGTAATTACGTTCATAATTGTTTTGTATTTTGCCCAACAGCTGGTCGAGATTTTAGCACCAAGTGGGCTTCCGTAGTTGGCCAGTTGAAGGGTTATATCTTCGCCCAAATTTTGGACACAGTTGTGACATACGCCTGTAATCCAGCTAACAATAGAAGAAAACAAACTGATTCAGGCGAGGACGCAGTTAGCACAATTCTTTTTGGTCAGGGCGGCCCATCCTCCTTTTTTTTAAAGGTAAAGTTAACGTAACCATCATTTTTGTTTAACCTATTTTGGCCAGGGGATTGGGCCTGGGCTCCCCCCGGATCCTCCACTGGCGTCAGTGGTCATTGTCATGTTTTAGTTTGCCCCATTGCAATATCAATTTGTCATGAAGAGTCATAAAGGTAGAAAATAATTATGATTGATAAAATGTGCATAAGAAATTGTTATCATTATTGATGAATTGCATTCAGGTGTAAATAATACATGTGGACGGGAACACAGCTGCATCGGTGCATTATAGACTGTTTTATTTTGCTTTTTCAACACCTGTGTAGGTAAATAGGTTATGAATAAAGGAATATAACGCCCCTGTAAATAATAAAACCGCAATGGGTGCCATGCGATTCATTATCAATGAAATCTATCTATAGAGGTATAGAAAATTTGGGAAAATGATAAAAAATTCTCTGGGCGCGATGCCAAAAGGTATACGGTATTGTTATTTTTTTTTCTCTCTCTCTCTCTTTCTTTCTCTCTCTCTCTCTGTCATTCTTTCTCCCTCCATCGTTTCTATCTTCCCCTCTATTCCTCTTTATTCTTTTTAAAATGAATTAAAAGTCAATACGAAAAGTAAAGAATTCGTTATCAATATAAATTATTTATAAATTTATATAGGAAATAATTAGAGTTGATCAAATAAAAATTGAAGAGAAAAATTATCTCCCAACGCTTCAAAATGAGTTACTCCTCTTTCTCCTTACATTGAATTCACAAGCAACAATATTAAAGAAAAAAAAAATAGATATTTATTTTCAAATGTTAACCCTCTTATTTCTGGCTATCGCTCTCCCTCGTTCCCTCCTGTGCGCTCTTTCTCACTTCTCGAAAAATGAATTTCACAAATATTATATGCAGGAAAGAAAAGTGGAGAATTATCATTAAATACCCGAGGTTAAGAATTCATCCTTCTTAAATCTGATGCCAAAGCCTACTCAGAGCTAGAAGGGCTTAACTCTCTATATAATATGAGATGACACAACGTCCTTCTGGTACTCGGCAAACTTTCTACGGTCTCAATGCATGCGCGGGTGTCTTATGTTTTTTGTTAGATAGGAGGATGACGTGCGTTACACTAATGCTAAAGTTATATAAATTAATGGTGTAAGCGGAACATATTTTCATTCTGTATATGATTACACCGGTATCAAAAATCGTGCGACTGCAATATTATAGTTTCAAACAGACCTGCTTGTAGTGAGAAAAAAAAAACTATCAGCTTTTTACACATTACTTTTTTGACTTTTTTCTCAAAGTTTTCAATTTAAAACCAAACGAAACCGAAGGTAGGATGACTAACCTATCTGTAAGCGTGGAGCCGTATACATCTATCTTCGACGATGTCAGTGACGATGCCGTCGTGACCACGATCGAGATAATCGAAGGTGGCGGCGGCGGGTCGACGCGTTACAAGTCGATCAACAACCTCCAAGGCCTGATCCTGGGTACGAGCCTCGTCATCCTTATCATCGTCACCAACCTGCTCAGCCTCGGCGCCTTCGCTATCGAGAAGCGTCTTCGCACCTACAACAACTACTTCATCATTAACCTCGCCCTCTCTGACCTCGGCCTCGGGTTTATCCAAATCATCGGTGTCATCCACACGTTCACCGGTTACTTTCCAGGTAGCCCAGATTTCTGCAAGGTTTACCTAGGTCTGCGGTATGCAATGTTCTCGGTCTCCGTGGTCGGCGTAGTCATCATCTGCATCGATCGACATCGTGCGACCTACGACCCCATCAACCACTACATGACAAAAAGCAAGCGCAAAGCCGTCATACTCAACATCCTAACCTGGGTCATCTCCTTCAGTTTCTGGATGTCCTATACCACCGTCTGGGACTTCATTGTTGATGCCAACTCCACGAAGAGCTGCCTAGCCTCGTTCTCGAGATACCCCGTCGCCAACATGTTCCAGACTGTCTTGACCTTCTGTCTCCCGCTCGCAGTCATCTCCGTTCTCTATCTCCGAATCTACATCAAGATCAAGAAAACGATCGGGGGCAAGAGTATCAACATGCGATTCGGGGAACATGGTGGAGGTGAGGTGTCGAACTCGACCAGCCTGTCGACTGTCTGCAACGATGTGTCATCCAGTGGAACGATGGAGATGAATGAATCTAGCGCTCAAGTGAAAACCAACGGCGACACCTCCAGCAAAGGCGGAATGGTAAGGTTTCAGAAGATGATGCGATCAGAATTCTGTTTGATTTGATTTGATTTTGATTGATTAGATCTGATTTGATTTTGATTGATTAGATCTGATTTGATATTATATGAATATAGTATGATGTGATTTAATTCAAGATGATTAGATTTCATTTTACTCCATTCATCAAACTGTGCTGATGTAGGGATGGATTAGGGGAATACAAGTCTGTGCCCTTTTATAAAAGCCCATTCGGCATGTTTTTAAGTATAATATGCCCCCCAAAATGTTTTTATCATGCTTCCAAACTTACAGCCCAATTTTTGGACTTGTCCCCAAAATCAACAAATTCGTACATCCACACTGCATCAAGTTTAATACACCTAAAGCATAATGAAGTATAGCATTTTATAAGGTTCTATACCATGTCATGAAAACTCATTGAAGCTTACATTAATTTTTACCT
>BEXV01000416.1:158023-170334 GCA_003118195.1 Hemicentrotus pulcherrimus
CCCCCCCCCCCCCCCCCCCCCCCCATTTTCTCAAATTTCATCCTCCCTCTATCCATGTATAATTATGATTCCCCATCCCTATCTCCATCTTCCTACAGAGGGCAGCATAATCTATGAGAGTGAAGATTGATTATCTCACTCTCTCTCTACCTCCCCTCCGCCCCCCCCCCATACATACGCTCACAAACAACGCACATTATAAATTAAAAAAACGCCCACTCTTCCTTTCTATCTATCCCATCATTTTTTGTTTCTCTCTCTCTCTCTCTCGCTTTTTCTATCTAGCTCTCCCACCTTTCTCTTCCATTCTCCTTACCACTTCTATCCCTCTCTGTTCCAGGCTATTTCTTTCTGTGTATCTTATGGGCAATCCCGAAAATTGACTTGCTCATTAATCATTCAATTTATCAACCTATCTATCCATGGTTACAACGTACCATCTATTCATTATAATTCTGCTTTATTCATCCTTTCACTAGTTCATCAATCCATCTATCCATCTATCCGGGATAATAATAATTATGATTGAGATGCCCTCAGGCAGCGCAACAATTATTATTATCATTATCCTTTCATTCAGTTTTTATGCTGATGAATCATCCAAATCAACAATAACGCGACAAAATATGCTAGGGTTATGGCACATAAAAACACAAGGTAATCGAATGAATTTGTTTATAAATTATAATTACCAAAAGGCAAATTGTATTTTCCTATAACAAAAATTATGTGGATTGGCAAATGGTAATGATTCGACTCCTTCCATAGGCGTCCAACCCCCATCCCGCCCCTTTCCCATTCTGATCTGTAATAATATATGCCTCGGTCACAGATGCCATTACGAACGCCGTACGAACGATTTTCAGACAATGGAAATTCGGGAAGACAATGGAAAAACAGGGAGATTAGTACGAAATAATCATTCATACGAACCTTTGGGACCGTAGCTATAGGGAAACGGAGTACTGGTTGGTTGTGGTGTGGGGAGGCGAGGGGGGGGGGGGGTGTACCCTGAAGATTTCTCTCACTGCCTGATTCCTTTTCTGGCTCTCAGAAAATGACTTAATTATTATTATGGACCTACTACGAAGGCACATGATATTATATTGCTTTAATCCTTTCTCATAATTTATTATGTGGCCTACGAGATTTATTATTTATCATGTCTTAAAGTTTGTACACTTTTATTGAATTCTTTTCTAATGTGCAATACTATATTTGCTCTACGGACTCTATTTGATTGTATTTTAACTTTTTTTTTTACTGTTTATAGTTGCGATGTAATTTCCTTGGGAGACCAACTTTTGTTGAATGGGCAAGCCTGGTGAAAGTGCTAATAGATAAAAATAGATACAAATTCCGCTGATCGCTATCTGAACTCTCTCATTCCCACAAGCTTAGATAAAATAATATAGGTAATACCCAGCCCTGTAGTCGATGGAAATATTTACTCATAAATGCATATATATATACACATATTCTAGTATCCTACAAATTTATAATAACCATCAACAACTGCTTTCATTTTTAACCACTATAGGCTATGCAAATTGCCAGCAAAAGTTAACGAAGGAGGCCAAATTATGTTTTAGTTTTACATCTAGGCCTATCTAGCTTAACTTTTAATCTTATCATGGAGCATATACCTAGTCTGTCCAAATTAGTTCAAATTAAATGTGGGTAGACCCAAACATTCCATACGAGAGAGAGAGAAAAAAAAAGTTTTTTCATCCACAATCATATCAAAATATGTCAATCAAATAATTTTCCTTCTTTTTTTGCGTGTTACCAGTTACCATCCAAATAATGTAACCCCATTCACCGGCGTCATTTCAGCTCGTGTAGCTCTAAAATTCCGAAAGCATAAATGTTTTCCAGGGCTGGGGATTCTCGTGTTGTTTGATATGATTCTGATGAGTGCATTTACAAGTTTACGACGAGTTTCAATCCTTGGTCGCCATTTTGACGGCGTTAAACAAACGTCTAATCGACTACGTGCTTTCAGCAGGATGGCGGTGAACGAAGACGGGAAACCTACGGCGGGGATCATAAGTGAGTATCCGTTGTGCTTAGGTGGCGGTGTAGGAATTTATGAGGGGGAAATATCAAGTGAGAAATTGTGGGTGCTTTTGCATTGTCTGCTTAAAGTTCAGAGTAGATCTATCCGAGTTGATTTGAATGGAAAGAGTTGTGCATGTTTGTTAATAATTTCAATAACCAGCTGTTTTCTTTTTGTTTCAAGGCAAGCCAAGGACAACTGGACAAGGTTACAGGTAGACTAGTAGTAGATCTAGTACAGGTAGTCTAACGTTAGTCTGGTCTAGATCTAGAATTTAACGTAGTTGTTAATGTTATTGTTAGAGAGAAAAAAACCATTCAAAAGTTTGGCACTAGTTCAGAAGTCTATCCAAAATTTGACACGTAACTCCGGCGTGGAGATACCCTAGATTCTACTATAATTACCCAAAATGAAGTGAATATTCATCAAATGTCCAAATAAAGGTCATGATTTAAAAGTCACTAGACCCTAGACCTTTCTAAAGACACTAGACTCTTTATACCTGTTATTCGTCAATTATTATCTTTTTCACAGTATTTTTCCTAAAATAAAAATAGGACTTATAAAATGCACGTTCTCACAGGATTCACGGCCACGGCAAACTGANAGTAATTTTCAGCTTTTAAAAGAAGCATGCGGTGTTCAAAATCAAAGAAAAAATATCTATTTTGTCTTTTTTTAATTATTTGATCGGTATGTTGTAAAGAAGTACTTTTTAGAAAGCCGTTTTATTATTCAAACATTAATGTTTCTTTCGACCTGATTTATTAATTCTGCCGATCGAGAGACCCGGCTAGAACAGTAGCTAGCTAGCAGCTGGCAACAACAACCCCATGGGGCGAACTGCTCTGCAAACCATATTTACATGTATATCAGCAGTTCGGATTGATTCAGGATAAGCTAGAATATGATTGGTAACAATTCAATACTTAAGTTTTAAGGTGGATTGATTTTAGTTGTGTGCAAAACTGCAATTTCTTACATAGATCTATTTCATTGTTTTTTTCGGAGCGTCGGTTCTCAAAAAATGAAACCGGGACCCGACGGCAACGGTCGGGTCCCTGTGTGATCGACCGTACCGACTCAGGCCTAATAAAAATAGGACTTATAAAATGCACGTTCTCACAGGATTCACGGCCACGGCAAACTGAAGCACAATACAATTACATACCGTCTTGAAGGTCGGATGAAGGCGCGGGCATGTGTTAAGTTAGGGACTGTAATCTTAGTTTATGTGCTATGTGTGTTAACTGAACACACGTGCCCGCATCGCACCATCAGAACGGTATGCAATTGTATTGTGCTGTAGTGTGCCGTGAATCCTGTGAGAAAGTGCATATTATAAGTCTTTGTTTTTAGGGAAAATACTGCGAAAAAAGATAAGAAAATTGACACGAAAGTGACGAAACAGGTAACAAACATATCAAATTTTAAATCATGACCTTTATTTGGACATTTGATGAATATATTTACTTCATTCTGTGTATGTTTTAGTAGGGTATCTCTACGCCGTAGTTACGGGTCAAAGTTTGGATAGACTTCTAAACTAGCGCCAAAAGTTTAATTGTTATTAATTTTTGTTATACTAAATTAGATCTAGATCTATTCAAAGTTTAAAGAAGTTAATTTCCATGCAGGGACAGGGTATTTCACATGTGATGCCAATGCATGCCATACGCCTAGCAAGAATAAAGAAATGAACAACAGTCAACAAAAGACAACATGCCAAAATTAAATTAATTTTACTTTAATTTCTTGGTTTCTGGGGCAAATACTGTTTTTTTTTTCCATTAAAAATCGGAGGATCATTATTCTTTACTGCTTATAATAGGATCTTCACTTTGATTTTGTTTTAAACTTTGGAATGATATATGTGAATAGAAATATGCATGAATGTGGAGAATGGAGACAATTTTTTTAAGAGTGGTTCTACATAAATAGGATTATTTATCAAACATTTATATTTTATCTTCCAGTCATTGGTGATGAGATCTTGAAAGGCCAAACACTTGATACCAACTCACACTTTATCTGCACTGAACTCTACAAGCTGGGGGTCAGAGTTGAAAGGGTATGGATGACATGTCATATAATTTGTTCTACTATCCTCTCATTGCAAATTTAGCTCTTCATAGATCATTTTTTTTACCTAGTATAGGGCCATGTAAAAACTAACTAGAAAACCAATTCAACTGTAGGACTAGGAGGCCTATATTATTTAATATAGAACAATATTTATGCTAGTTCTAATACCAGGGCTGAATACCTTCAAGTGCCTAGGACCTATGGGCTGTCGAAATCTAAGTCTGCGCCCCTCCTCTTTTTAAAAGTTTATCCAAAAGCTCATAGGCAAAGACAGAGTAAATACTGTAGGAGCTGATGCTAAATTTTCTATTTGTAAATCATGTACTTCCTTCACAACAAAAAAATGCATAACTATACTTTTCATCTTTATGTAATGAAAACTGATTATATACCACTTCCTGAAGATCTAATGGAATGTCAAAAGTAGGAGGCTCAAGACCAAAAGGCAGTCTATGGAAAACTTGGGTTAAGATTCTGTCCAGACTTTTGGACCTTTTTGGGGGACGTAAGAGATTGGATGTCCTGGAATAGGGCAGTAAAAGAAATTCAACATCCTACATTGTTGGAAACACAGACGATAAAAAGAAATCATGATGATTGATGAAATGTGTTAATACAGTCAAACCTGCTTTAGCGACCACCTGTATAGAAAGACCATCTGTCTATAAAGACCATATTTTTTTTTTTCTCATGAAAGTGGTTTCTCATTGAAACATGTACTAAAGGAACCTGTGCATAAAGACCACCTGCCTGTACAGACCACTTTTCTTGTCTCCCTTGGGTGGTCTTCATATACAGGTTTCAGTGTATTAAGTTTGCATAAAACTTATTTTCCTAACAAAAATTTTCTCTAGGTCTCTGTAATCCATGATGATTTATCAGTAATTGCTGAAGAGGTCGCTTCTTTCTCCAAACGCTACACCCATGTTATCACATCAGGGGGTATCGGACCTACACATGATGATGTCACTTTTGAAGGTCAGTTAAATCGTGTCTTTGTTGTAGAATTGTTGTGGTCCATTGGATAAGGCTCCAGACTCTGAACCACAAGGTATGGGGTTAGAATCCTGCCACGGCACTAATGTCCTTAGGCAAGCCATTAATATGCATTCGCCACACTCGACACAGGTGTATCAAGTGGGTTACTGGTCAGATTGATTCTTTGAATGCATTGAAGTGATTTGAACGCTAAGGTTGCTGTAGCTAAAGCTGGGGTAATAATATACAAATTCCTTTGGACTTGCATAGAGACGTTATCATAATTTGATATGTGCTACATGAGAACAGCGTACTACTTGATGTGGAATTTATGAAAAGTCTAAAATACACAAATTTTTGCTTTTAAATATATTTCATCTTGAGGTTACAAATGGCTCTCCATAATATTTAAGTCCAACTAAGTGTTAAGTTCGACTTAGAATCTTTGTGAAACACCCCCTGGTCTATTTGCAGGTGTAGCCAAGGCCTTTGGAGAGGAGATAGTCCCACACCCTGAGCTTGTGAAGTTATGTAAAGATTACTTTGGAGCCAACAACTCTCTGGACTCGCCTCAACTCAAGATGGCTATGGTAAGAGAAAAATAAAAGTCTGGAAATTACGTATTCTTAGAGAACATGCCGGTTTATTGCTATTTTGCGTTAATTGCCATAAACTTGAACAGATTGGACTGGTTTTGTATCACAGCTGCCAAAATATCCCATTTCTACCAAGCACCCATTTCGGCTGCCCAAATGCATAAGCTGCAAGGTTTCTCTTAAAATACCAGACATCATTTTGTAGTCTTCATATTAATTAGGCAAAGCTTATTAATACCCTGACAAAGCACATAACTGCATCATTTAGAAAATAAGTACTTTAGTAAAAAACATCAGTATTTATTAGTCTTGTCAATCGCATTGTATATTGATACACTGAAAATAATTTGGAAAGATCTACTTCTATCAGTTTCAGTCTCCAAAATGTCAGCTGTCATTTCAAAATTCCAGGACTATGAGTACATTGAATGTAATCACAGACCTAAAGCCCATTTATTTGTGAAGTGTCGAAATTACACTTTGAATTGATACTAGCCTTCTCAAATTTTTCGTAGTTGAAACTTTTAAATGGGCAAATAAATGTTATTGCTTATTCCAAAAATGTGATCATGTTGGGTGTAGTGGGTTAACAGTGTGTGCCCAAAGGCATCCTTAATGCTATTAAAGGGATCTGGTAACTTTGTCTCAGATTCTGAAACAAAATCCTGGATTAAGCTCATGCTGCAATCATAATTGTAAACCTTTAGGTCAGTCAGGAACCCTATGACCTTTGCAAGCCGTTCCCCTGTCTGATTACCAAGATATTTATGATTGGAAATCGAAACCAAATGTGCATTTTCCTAACGGTTTTCATAACAGTACAGTCTATTGGAGAAAACGACTTTGGTAAAACCGGTCACTCAAAGGTTTTTTTCTTTTTTGAGGCACTTCTTGATCAGTTTTCTTAGAGCTTCAATATACTATCACAGACACTGATAGCATGTGGGGCCATGCATCTCGGATTTAACATTGTTAAACGATGCCTTTAATACGATGCTATGAAACTTTTTCCCTATACCAGGTTCCGAAGTCTTCAACCCTGACGTTCGGTATCAACCTCAAGACAGGGCAGAAGATGCTCTATCCAATCATCTCAGTCAAGAATGTCTACGTCTTCCCTGGCATTCCAAAGCTCCTAGAGGGCGCTTTCCTGTCCCTCAAGGTTTGTCTTAGACTCCTATGTCATTTCATGGCTCTTTATTCATAGTATTAAAGCAATAGACATTAGAATACTGTTATATTTATCATGGTTTGTTTTCTCTGATGTCCCCATTTGTTAGAGGGTTGTGTATTTAAAGGGAAAGTCCTCCCTGATATTAAGTTGGTTTGAATAAAAGTGGAAAAATGAGAGAAACAAGATTGTACATTATTAAAGCTGTACCCCTTCAAATTGACTTGAGACAAAATAAAATGTTAATTAATTGAATCTATATCACTAAAGATTACAAGGAGAAAGAAAAAGAAAAGTCAATTTGTATCATGCATGCAGCCAATTTACAGATGCGTGAATGGTTGAATTCAACCCTATTGACCTTCGTTATCCTTACCAGGTAATTTACTTTTTTAGCACATGGGAAGAGAGAAGCAAAGCAGTTGAAAAATGCTTTGCTTTAGGACATTAGTACCTTGTGTCTTCTTTGCATCCCAAACAGGTTTCTTATCACTTGTTTACAACACCTGTTTATAAGACTGAGCAAATATGCTAGACATGAGTGTTATACAAGAACCTCTGTTCTTATTATCAGTTCCTAACATTTCTTTTACTTCTCACAGGAGAAATTATTCCAAGGATCTCCCGTCCATTTCCATCTACGAGAGATTTACGTCGGCACACACGAGATCGCCATAGCTCCATACCTTAACCAATTCAACGCCAAGTACAACGGAAAAGTACATCTTGGGTCTTATCCAAAGCTTAGCCACAGGTAAGGGGTTAATCTCATATATTACAATGGTAGAAGAATGTATATCGAGAACAAGGAGAGCCATGATGTGGAAGATGAGTGGAGTGAAACTATTTGATAGAAAGAACACAATGAGCTCATAGAAAGGATGGGTCTGGAAGAAACTGTGGTGGAAGTTGGTAAAGAGAAGTAGATGAAGATGGATGGGTCGTGTGTTGAGAAGGGAAGTTGATGACCCTGTGAAAAGAGCGTGGGATCTGGAAGTGGATGGCATAAGAGGTGAATAGACCGACGATTTCATAGAAAGATATGGTGAAGAAAGAAAGTAGCTAAGGTTCTGGTCTGAGTGAGAAGGATGCTTGAGACAAGAAGAAGTAGTCGAGGGAGGGAGTGTCATCATGGCCCAAAATTCAGTTACGCCTTGTAAGAGGGAAAATACTGACTTTCATAAATGATGATGACAATGATACACATTAGCAATGTACTGTATTAATATTAATATTATATAACACTGGCATATTTGAAGGAGCGGTAAGGGGGGAAATTACCCCTAACAGATTTCTGAACAAAAGCAAAGAAAGAAAGAAGCGGAATATGCTTTATAAATGTATTATTATTATTATTAATTTATTAGTTACTACACAGTCAAGGTTACATTAGAATGTGAAGATGAAGAGACGTTAAACGAGGCTCACAGTGAACTTCTTTCTTTGCTACCTCAAGGTGAGTCTAATTTGCTTTGCTTGCTTTTCACTTGTTCCAAATTAAAAAAATTGGAAAATGATATTTGGGCTAAAGGTGTCATTCTATTACGAAATAGAATGACACCTACAGCCCAAATATAATTTTTTAGAAATTGTGATAGTATGCCTACTTGTACATGTGTGTTTAATTGTTCATGAATTAAAAAAGGAGATTCAATATTCAACTTTTATTGTCCATAATGATACAGAAAGTATCTTTGTTTCATACAACATAAACATAGGCATAAAAGCCAGAAGGGTGTTGAGATAACGTTAAAAACAAGAATGACTCAACACCAATTCAGCTCTCAGCTATACTTACCAAGAACAGACATATATTGTGAAATTGCTGGAATAATGTCAATTAATGTGTTATATTTGTGTCTCACGTGTATTTCTAAATCTATGGAGGTGACATGGTTTAGTGGTTAATTCACTTGACTCACAGTCTAAAGGTCAAGGTTTCAAATAACAGCCTGACACTAATGTTCTTTGGCAAGACATTAATTCCCTTATTGCAACTCTTCACCCAGCTGTTAATCGGTACCTGGGGCCCGTTTCACAAAGCCTTTTCTCAAAGACAAATAATAATAATAATAATAGCCTAATAGTCCACTCCAAATTTTATTAAACCGAAACGGAAATTCTTTTTGCCCAATTGATCGTGAGCCCGGCAGCCACTGAGCAGCGCCAGATCGACGTTGCTCTATCCCTCATTGTTGAACGCCAAACAAGGTAGCAACAACTCCCATTTTTTAACGTCTTTTGGTATGACGCGGCCGGGGTTCGAACCCACGACCTCCCGGTTGTGAGGCGGACGCTATACTGACTGAGCCAACACTCCGGTTGTGAAGATGCCCTCTCTATTTTCCTCTATGATAAAAATCAGTGACAAATCTGCTGATAACCAATCAGAAGCAAGGATTTCAGTAGCTTCTAACGAAAACTGTCATTTGTCACTGATGACAAGTTCTGTGAAACGCCCCCCTGATGTGCTAGAGCACTTCATATTTGGCCTTCGCCGTGAAGCATGAAGCGCCAGGAAACTCAAGCCATGACGATAATGTGCACTATATATAAGAAGCCACCATTCTTATTATTCTCATTCCTTTCAACCATAGAGCACATTGTAAACTTTGAGCTAGACCCTATCGGTAAGGCTCCAGAAGCCGTCTACAGCCTAGCATCTCTCACGGACCAAACTAGTCCTGGAAATACCCAACTGGAATCCAGCGCAAGTAGTCCTGCCACCTGCATTGCCAGTGACAGTGCAACAGGATCAGAGGACCTGTTGTCAGCGAGAGTCGCAGTAGCAGTTCAAGGTATTATTGTTATTTCACATGATTAGCAAAAAAAGGAAAATAGAGAGGGAGTTTTCACAAAGTAAGCTCCGGGCCCCATCTTACAAAGAGTTACGATTGATCCAAACCAACCGTAAGTCCTCCAATCAATCGCAAGTTTGCAGTCTCCTATCTCTTATGTACATAGTTGCAATTGATATCAACTCTTTGTAAGACGGGGCCCTGATCATCTCTGCCATTGCTCAATCAAGCCTGGGAAAGACTTTACATTTAATTTTCTTTGTAATTTGATATAAAAACATATCCAAACACACTAGGGATTGGTACCAGGGTGGTGTTTCACAAAGGTCCTAAGTTGAACTTATCTCTAATTTAGACTTAAAAATTATGGAGGGCCATTAGCATCAATGAAAATATTTTGTGAAAGATATTTGAAAAGGCATAAAATGTTGATTCAAATCATTCATATTTTCTACCATCAAGGAGATTTCATGTTCTTGATGTGGAATTTATAAAAGTCTAAAAAGCTAAAACTTTTGCTTTTGAAAATATTTTATTTTAAGGCTACAAATGGCTCTCCATAAATTCTAAGTCCAACTTAGTGTTAAGTTTGACTTAGGAATTTTGTGAAACACCCCCCTGACATGGTAACACTCTGTAGGCACACCAAACCTTAATAACCCTCTCTTAACTTGAGATACTGTAGTGTCGATTGTATGTACTAGCAACAAAAAAAGGCAAGTAATTTTTTTAATGATATTTTACAATATATGAATGAAATGAATGAGACAGCTCAAAGATTACTTTCAAACTATACCAGGGGGGTGTTTCACAAAGACTAAGATCGACTTTAAGTTGGACTTACCGGTAACTATCGCAGGCCATTAATGCCTCTGTTTGCTCTTACAATTTACTGGCATTGGTCTCTCAAGGGACGTACATATCATGGTCCGAAATCCACAGAATTTACATTTTGTGATAGTTTATTATTGAAGGAAAAATATTTCTAAAGATCATAATGTTGAGAGCAGCTAGTGGCATGAATGGCCTGCCATAGTTAAGTCCATCTTAAAGAAACTCAGTAGAAAGCTCTCATGGGGAATTCAACACCGTTCAGGTGTTTACCCAATAAGAGGTGATGTCAATCACTAGAATTGGCCTTCAGTTTTATGACCGGCAGGCCTTATGTAACGTACTGCGTTTTCCACCCATTCCCCCACATGGTAAAGTCATTATCTCACTTTTTCCTCACCCGGAGATCTCCGAGAGTCGCGGGGGTATTTCATGATTAGCCTACGGGGTAGCTGTGTGCAGACCTAATACCTGTAGACACATTAATGATTTGTATCCACCAAGTCTGGTGTCAGCAAATTATGGCCTTCTGCACATGGAAACTGACGAGAGACTCCCTTTAAAGTCAAACTTAGTCTTTGTGAAACCCTCCCCAGAACTTTACATATTATTTAACATCATTTTCTTTGTGGTGGGTTTCACAGTGATTGAGGAAGCACTTCAGAAGTACAAGATGGATGAGATATGTGCAGGATTCAATGGGGGCAAAGATTGCACGGCCCTTATACACCTCTTCCATGCTGTCGTTAAAAGGTAACGTAGCCAAGCGAAACATAGTGGCATGACAAGCCATGTTCTAAATACGAAGGGCATTTAGCTAGTAATGTTATTTAATTAAAAATGCATACTTGACATATCTTAATGACAATTAAAGCTATCTGAGCTATCTGAGTGGCGACCGACGGATCAGTATTCTGCTCGGTCCCTGCTGGAATTTAGGCATCGCCCAGCAATTAGGTCGGTGCCCGCACGGGGACCGCCCAGGAACCGAGCGTATTTTGGGCGACGAGTGAAAAGTGAGCAGGCGCCGTCCAAATTGTTACTCCGAACTAAAACTTCAGCGGCGACCGAGCGATGACCTAAAAAACGAGCGATGCCTGGGTTGCCGCCCCTCGGTGGCCGGGCAGACACCTGGCAGAATTGGTTAAAAACTCGCCGCTCGGCCGCCGAGCAGGCTACTTTTGGGTAATGTGACCATAGCATAAGGTATCACGGTAGTAGATCCATATTTTTGTATTTAAAAATGTTTTTATATAATATTTGTTTCTCAACATTCAATTTGTTTAAGTGTTTGCAATTTAGTTTTCTGTCGAATACTAGAAAAGGTTGTCTTTTGTGGAATGTTTACAAAGATGGGTGGTATTTATTTTGTTCCCATTAAGTCCAGTTGTATAATCTACTTGTGTGCTTGTTCTTTACTCTAAACTATGCTGATTATAAAGGGCAGACCCAAGTCTTATAAATGTAAAATGTAAAATATCAGTTAGGCAATTGATAGAGGAATAGTTGTTTGCATAAATCTTCAATTGAATACACACAAAAGATTTTGTCTTTTCTGGAATGTTCACAAAAATATGTAATGTTTATTTTGTTTTTATTAACCCCAGTCGTTTAATTTACTTTTGTTCTTCTTCTTTTTTCTTTTCCAAACTATGCTTTAGGAAATATCCTGATTATAAAGGCCAGTTACAAGTCTTGTACATACAGCATCCTCACGGTACATTCAAGGAAGTGGATGAGTTTGTAGACGAGTCAGTAAAAAGGTGAGCATAACTGGGGGGGGGGGGGGGGGG
>BEXV01000416.1:186329-197729 GCA_003118195.1 Hemicentrotus pulcherrimus
GAGAGAGAGAGAGAGAGAGAGAAAGAAAGAAAGAGAGGGGTAGGGAAATTATGGAGAGGGTATATATTAAGAAAGTAGAGAGATGGATCGGAATGGAAGGGAGAAAGGAGGGTTAGGGGTGAGAGATATCAATGTGGAAAATACACTTGTGATCTTTTTCTTTCTGTTTAAATTGGAGCTTGAAACAGCAAAGGCCAAAGCGCTTGGAAGCAAACCAGATTTATTTTTCTTTGACACTTTATGATCCATATTCTTCAAACCGAATAAATTTCGACCTATGATATCAATTTAATCTCTATAGATGTCTAGAAAATAATTCATGAACAGATCCAGCTGAAAAGGAAATAGGGAGAGAGAGAGAGAGAGAGAGAGACAGACAGACAGACAGATAGACAGAATGGGTGGTGGAAAGAACAAGAGAGAGGATGAACACGTGACCGTCTCTCTAAAGAAAAATGTTGACATCGAGCTCATTAGCTGTCGACTTATCTGGGTGCAGTAATATATAAAACAGACAACCGATAGAAATCGCAGAGAATTATGATTGTGTCTTAAGCAAAATAATCTTACTCTCTCCCTCTCTCCTCTCAGAACTTCTTGTCTCTCCAGTACGGTTACAAAGGATACCATCGTGTGCATTGATAGCGCAACATGATAAGACGTTTTCTCCCGCGTTTTTTACAGCGCCATTTTTGTACAGCGACAATTTTCAGTCGAATAGGCTGACAATAATTACTCTTGATGTGTTTGTCACCGATTGTTGAGATCTCTTCTTTTAGAAGAAAAAAATAATTACATCGTGTCTGAGAGGGAGGGAGTAAACGGCGAATTGCATTTTGGAAGTATTTGAAAATGGATGTGACAGCTATAGTGGCAGTTTCTCTTTTTACCATGATATTCGCAGTCGGTGTACCAGGGAATTGTTTGGTGGTTTGGGTGTTCGCAAAGAAATCACGCAAAACGACGACGTCTTTGCTGATTCTGAGCCTCGCCATCATCGACCTGTGCGCCTGCTTGATCGCTCCTATACATCTAGTTCGAGCCCTCGGCGGCGTTTTTATCAACGCTTTCGTTTGTAAGTCGAGCATTTATGGTAGTCGTGCCTTTTCATTTTCGGCGCTCTACCTGACATCCTGCATCGCCCTTGATCGTTACATGGCCATCTGTAGACCCCTGGAGTCTCGCTCAAACCCACGCAGGGTCACTGCTGTGATCCTGGTGTGCATTGGCTTGGCCATATCTGGTAACTTTCAATATGCTTTATATGTGAAGCTGTTTGAGATCGGTCCGGTGAAGAAGTGCATTTACCGAGGTGGACCCGACTGGCTGGATTTAAGTAACGAGATCTTCACATCTGCATCCTACCTGCTAGCATTGATTATCTGCACATGCGTGTATGTTCGCATCTATCTGGAAATTCGCAAACAGATTAAGGTTAGGGCAGGCCTTACAGGAAAAGAAGTCCAATTAGTACCCCACGGTACAGCCAAACCAGCCTGGAACACAAATCAGTCTTGTCTGCCGCAACAGAATGGAACAACAGCGGATTGTCCCCAAAGCAGGGGGAAGATCACCACCGCTCCAGCTCCAAAGTTGCAGTCTCGCGGTGGCAGCAGTGGGATAGGATCAGGCGCAACGACTAACGGAAACCCACCGAAAAACCCGTCCGAGGTAGGAACCACCCATGTCCTGCACATCAATGTAGCCGAAATTTTGCCAGCTGTTTCGTCTGATTATTCGTCTTGTCCAGCTTCCGTCGGTCAAGACCAACCCAATGTTCCTTCGAGAAAAGATGCCGGTCAGCGGCCGTTCCATCGCAATCGGCAGAAGAAAGATCGCGTGATGACTCGGATGTTGCTAGGGACCAACCTCATTCTCATCCTCTCCTGGCTACCATCTTTCATCCTTACCAATGTTCCTGATGAAGCAGTGGCTGATTACCGGAGCACAGCATCTCAGGGCATCGTTGTTTCGTTCTGCTACCAGCTGCGCACCCTTAACCACATTGTCAGTATCTTTGTATATGCACTCCTGAACGCAAACTTTAGAAAAGATTGCAAGGCCATATTTGCTAAGTGCAAAAAATTGTGGAACAGATGAAAAGCACGCTTTTATCATTTTATTTCCTCCGAAGACAATAATTATTGTTGCATCTTGACACACACAATCATGTACATGTTTATAAATTGGCGACTTCTTTTGAAGGAAACATAAGGGTTGTTTCGTTCTGTTGCATAATAAACAAAATACATGCACTGCACTAGCTGATTTTTCATATAATGTGTATTTCGGTGTTGATGTCAGCAGAATTTAGAAATCACAAATGTGCGGGTAGGGAGATGGTCTATCAATTTGTAAATCTAAGCATACGTTTTATTACACTTTCAAATTTGTTTTCTTCTGTTTTTATAAGTGTCAAATTTGGAGAATGCACCCAGCAAGCAACGTTGTCATTTTTAGGGACTTTAATGATTGTATTCAAAAATGGCAGCATCAGAAATAAGCTATTTTTGTGTCATTTTGGCCCATCTCTATCCCCAAGATTTGTTTTCTTCTGTTTTTATAAGTGTCAAATTTGGAGAATGCACCCAAGCAACGTTGTCATTTTTAGGGACTTTGATGATTGTATTCATAAATGGCAGCATCAGAAATGAGCTATTTATGTGTCATTTTGGCCCATCTCCATCCCCAAGGTATGTGGACTGAAACAGCCGTTTTGTCATGACTAACGTGACATTTTAAGAAAATGACAATTTAAGCCAAATATGTATCACGATTATCATGTTAAATAGATTTTGATGTATAAACAATATTCCTAGTAAAATAGATCTGAATTTAACAGTGTTGTTGATGCCCTCCCAATATTTCATTATAATTGTTACCACTGTACATGTTAGGGCCGCAAGAATAATATTGAACAAGACATATGACACACCGTCGGCTGATTTGTTCACAAGTCTTAAATGGATGACACTAGACAAGCGGTTTGAGTTAAGTCGCGTTATGATGATATATAAATGCGTTCATAACTTAGCACCTTCTTACCATCAGGTAGGCTTAATCAATCCTAATGATGTACATGAGCACCATACAAGGCAAATAGACAGTGGATGCGTACGTGTGCCTAGACTGATTGTAACCCAATTGTTTCTTCCATATTTGAATGGAATAAGCTAGATAATTCGTTGAGAACGGCTTCCTCTGTCAAATTAAGAGATTGTTTAAACAAAGTTGTAATTTGTGAATGGCTCTGCCGAACATAATACGTGCATGTTCTGTAATAATTAGCAAGTGTGCGCTTGTAAAAATGACGCCTGGCTGGAATGCTCCCCAGGGAGTGGAGAATGTGCATACATTGTGTGCGGGTAAGCCTGAATCCGATGACCGGGGTAATAATACATATATATCTGTAAAGCGCTTTGATAGGGTCCACCTGAAAAGCGCCATATAAGAAATAGTTATTATTATTATCATTATTATTATTATTATTATTAATTACATGACTTATTCACATAATTGCGACTTAATTATATTTCCTATTGCCATTACTGTTTACTAGCTTAATGATATATGTTTATTTTGCAAACGAGTATTATTTTTGTAACTGTTCTGTATAAATGTAATAAACGCTGTAAATATGTTCATTCAGGGCCCCATGGAAGACCACTACTTGTTGGTAAATGGGCTACCCTGTCAAAAGATTAGAAATAAATAAATAAATAAACTGGTTACCTTTATCTACAACGGTCTATAAATTCAAGGTCTGACCCGTATGTATTCAAAATTCTAAATCAATTGCCACCTGAATATATTAAAGTGACTCGGTAACATTGTTGAATGTTGATGCAAAAATTGCATAATTTTTTTGTATGAAATGTTACTTATTATATTCCTTCTACAGTACTAACCCTCTAACATGCAAAGTATCGTGAACAAAATTCTAAAAACACAAAAATATCTATGGTTTTCTGTGAAGGTGTCACTGTGCATCACCCTCTAACAATTATTAAAAGTAAATTCTCCCAACCATTTTTTAATTTTCCCAACCGTTTCCATGAAAAAAGACATTAGACAGGCTTTTAAAAATCTTTTAACATTTAAATGTCTGGAATTATATAAAGGGCCAATTCATTGCTTTGTGACAATTTACATTCACCTTAAATGTCATTAAATTATCATAATAATGTTGGGAGAGTTACGGAATCGATCAGATCAGATTTTCCCAATTTATATCATTAATAAAAAAAGTCCGTTCTCACTCAAACTTTCAGATTATTTTTAATTGTACATCTAGCATTGAAGTCACTACCTTAGCACCACTTTCATCTGAACAGTGTTACCAATTCCCTTTAATGTTACGCTACAAAATATATATATATACTCGAGCTTGTAACCTTCGCTCATAACAACTGACAAATTTTAACAAATTTTTCCCAAACCCAGACTCTCATCTACCGAAAAAAAAACGTTTTACAGGGGTTGCCTCGGAAACGTAGAACAATATGCCACTTTGCATTATTAACCTGTCTTGCCTCTTCAAAAGAGCCATAGAAACATACCTTTTCCCTTGGTAACGTAAAGTGATTTCCCCATTTTATGAGTCTACGTGATTTATGATTCTCTTTTGTAATACACTCTCGAGTTTTGTAAGCGCCATTTGGTACATTTTCCCATTAAAAGTTTGCTTCAAATTTATGAATGTTTTTTTTTTCCAGGTGTGTCTGCAGTGTTGAGGCACTTCATTTACCTGCTATTACCCTAAATGTATTCCAATTACCAGAAAGCAGAAGGTTTCGCATAAACGAAATAGATTCTTCAACCGCTATATTTTAGTAATTTTAAAGAAAATTAGTTACAGTTATTGTTACCTTGCCATATATTTCTCACCAAGTATAATTTTTTACCTTCTCGCCTATGACTTTCCCCCATTGAAAAGTGATGGTTTTGATATTTGATTCAACGTCTTTCCAATCAAAGCTTTGTGCATAGTACATGGAAAATGGCTGCGCTCATGTCATGCTAAAAAGCACCACATCATGCCAAGAAATCTTCATTTAGTTATCTCCTGTACACGTTCGTAAGATTTATTGTACATCAAAAGGCAGAAGTTTATCTCGTTTTTCAGAATACCTACAATTTTTCTTTGGGGTTAGGTTTCCTTTAACTGGACCTTCCTTGCAGAAACGTAGACAAGGGATTCCTGCCTAGTTCCTCAGATGCTGTTTTACAATAAACCATGAACAAAGTATACTTAGAAAATCAATAAATAGAAAAAATATGTATAGCTAAGAAAATATCGATTATGGGGAGAAAAATGAAAGAGAGGAAAAGTGGAGTAAAACCGCAGAAGGCAAAAGAAAGGAAGATACAAACAAAAGGAAAATGAATGATTGCATTGAAAAGCTCTAGAAAATACATCATAAAGAACTGTACTTCAAAAATGTCACTTCTTATTTTTGTGTGCCGTAAGTAATAGGAGAAGTGTCAAATTACAGGTTTTAGGATTGTAAAATTTTACTATTTTTCCAAAAATTAAAACTGCTGTTATACAATGTCAGCAAATTTCTTGACACAATTAGGCTTTTGCTTTCACATCATCTGTTTCCCTCGTTAATTCAAATAAAAAGTGATATTTTAACGATACTTCTCTGGAAAAAAAAAAATCACTACTCAACCTTTAAACGATGTAGGCGGCATCGAACTTGACCTCGGGCATTAAAGGTAACAGCAAACCTTTAGATTTTATTGTCCAACCTTAGAAAAACGGCAGCTGCCGGGAATAATTTTTGCCAGTTGGGACTCCAGCTCTTAAAACTCCTCGTTGATATTATCATTGTTTTGGAATTAGTATTATTAATATTATATAGTGGTAATGGTTATAGTACAGGTAGCTACAAGTATAATAGTAGTATAATTGTTGTCATAATCATCATTATTATTACAGATAATTCTTTATAATCAGAGAATGCAAAATAGAGCATTCATTTGTTTAAAATCGTGGATTTAATTTCTGATTGTAAGCCATTTCATAAATACTATCTGCGCATGGGCAGATAAAGGTTATTTGTGATAAAATAAGCGAGTTCGTAATTAGAATTTGCGCATGCGCAGATAAAGGTCATTCGTACCCAAAGAGTATATACTATTAAGTATATATCTCTATGATCGTACCCAAATTGTAAATCCATTGAGACGAATACTCGAATCGTGCTCATGAGAGTTTACGCACCAACATTAATTTTATCTGATACCCAGGTGAAAGTACTTCTCAGGAGGCAAACAAAAGATATTCATGAAGCACCTCCATCCATTTAGCAGTGATTATTCTAAAATGCACACGTTGGACGTATCCATCGTGTCAAAGATCTGTGGATATTTTGGGGTCATGCGTTCCAGAGCTATTTACTAACTCGCTTATATTGTAAAACCCACCGAGATGAATGCGTGCTCCTGTTACGTTATTCATGTGTGCACCTACGGAAATCTAAGAGGGCAAAAAAAGCTTTTCATGAAGCTCATACATGAATGAATTTGGCATTGATTATTCTAAAAAAAAAAACGAAGTGGGACTTCTCCATGAGTAAAAGATCTGTGGATATTTGGGGTCATTTGACCCATGCATGTGCTAACTTCGAAATGGTCTTGTTGAGCTGTTCAATTATATACAACTTCACCTGTATGACAGAATAGTAAAAACGAAGATCTTCTATTTTTTTATTATCACGCTAAGTGCTCTTGGCCTGTCGATGTATAAAGTGTTTTGCAGTCTCGTATCTGATAACAGGGAAAGACATCATTTCATTACAAATTATAAGAAGTCCATCAACAGGGGGGAAAGGAGAATTATAATTCGTTACTGCGAGCTTCATATTCAAACATAGTGGACATATGTTATTTTGTGAAGAATACGTAAGAATCAATTTGATTACAAAGTGCGCATATTAACTTCACTGCCATTACAACGATGTGTTAATCATTGATTCGTTTATAGTCAAAAAGATTCTGGGAAACGTTTAAAAATAATATGTTTTCTTATCAGCAGTCAGCGAGAAAAATATTGTGGTGAATTTCTTACAGCAATTTTTTTTATTTTTTGGTAGAACAAAATTCAAATGACCTGTAATCTGAATCGATTGTGTGACAAGTGCGACAGGAGACGGCAGTTTGCTGCCACTCTCCGTCAATATTGCCCCTCCATCTTATGATGTATCGGTTATCCCCATTCATTTTCTGTTTACTATAGTTCCAATACAAACCGTGATTGAAAAAAAAAGCAATTAGAGAATGCACGTACGTTTCATATGACCCGCTGTTAAGAATGGTCAAAACCCGGTTTTGGAATTCTGCTGGATTTGGTTTGGCGATCTGTTTGCCAATGAGGTATTATTACTTCACATCGCTATATATTTTGCCACATAAGAAATAAACGTCATGACACGTAAATACCTATTAGAAAGTACATTATATTTCACAGTGTGTATTCAATGTGTAATGGAGACGGAGTGGAAGCGGTGTGGACAGGGTGTATTGTTAATACTAATTTTGTTTCAATCTTTTTATTTCCACATTTTGTCCAAATAAAATAACTAAATAATAACGAACGATCGGCTGGTAAAAGTGACGGGGTTCTGGCCTAACGGTTTCATTGCAGCAGCATGAGCTAAATCCCGGATTTTGTTTTAGAATCTGAGACAAAGTTACCCTACCCCTTTGATGTCAAAATGTTATTTACATATATAGTGTTATGATAACGAACTAACTATGATAATAACATATCATTTTTTTTAATTAAAAATATTATCCGAATTATCTGCCTGTGGAAAATGTGCAGGAGACCGCATTGTAAGCGATGCTTGACTATAGGATGGCAGTCTCAAAGGAATGATTTTAAATTAAATAAAATAAGAATTTTGGCGAAAAATAATTCGGAAACATTGAAGAACGTGGTAAAATGTGAAAAGTTGAAACAGTGTATATAAGCAGTGTGGGGGGGGGTATGAATAGTGTGAAAATAGTGTAAACAATGTGGAAATAATGTGAACAGAGTGTGGAGCGTGTGAACAATAAGGATAGACTGTGTACAATGCGGAAACATTTGAAACATTGTGGAAACAGTGTAAACATTGCGGAGAGTGTGAGAAAATTTCATGTGGTAACAAAATGAACAGCCTGGAGAGTGTGTGAACACTAGGACAGTGTGAATAGTGTGGGAACAGTTGATATAAACTGTTGAAACAATGCGAATAGTGTGGAAATTACATTCAGAACAAAATGAAAATAATGTGACCAGCGTGGAGACGGTTTGAACAACATGTAGACAGTGCAAAGCAATAGACAATGTGAACGCAGTGTGGACTGTTAATAGTGCAATAGGTCGATGTGGGCACAGTGTGGAAACGTTGTAACACAGTGTGTAAATAGCTTGAGAACTTGTGTGAAATTTGAAAGAGTTAGATAATGTGGGAGCTTTAAAATATATTATATATACGTTCAGGGGCGGCCGAGCGACTTCCAAAGTGGAGGGGAGGACACCGAAAAAAGGGGCACTTTCTGGAAAAAAGGGCACCTACAGTGGAAAATCTCAAAGCGAAAATATACAATTTTTTAGACATTGGTATATACCCCTACATTGAAATTACATTATCAGGGATGATTTCAATATTTGTTTCTCTTCATACATCATACAAGATACTTTACAGTTGGGTGTGATGTCTGAATATGCATTTAAGATCTGTGAGGTCGCAGTGTGAAAAATTACATCTTATAAAGAGGAAAAAATCCATCATGATGGGGTTATAAACACATTATCATAACGGAAGACTGAAAGACCTGTGATAAGTAACATAATTATATCATCTTTAAATGCGAGCGAACTTTGGGAGAAACTACTCTTAGTCGCTTTAAATTAGGGGCACGTTTAATGAATAAATGAAAAGGGGACAACTATCGAAAGGGATAAGACACTGTCTTATTAGAAAAGAAAGCACGTGTCAAAGTACCAAGGATAATTATAAGAGGTGCAAATGAGGCATTTTTTCACCTGAAAAGAGGCACTCACCAGTGATGGAAAAGAGGCGTTTACGAAAATGGGAAATAGGCATTCGTTGACGGAAAAGGGGCACCCATCAGAACTCGAAAGGGGCGTTTATAAGAGGTGAAAAGGGAAAGGGTCCCTTATTAGAAAGGGAAAGGGGCACGTATCATTTTTAAAAAGGATATTTTCAGAGGTGAAAAGGGGCACTGACCAGATATGAAAGGGGGCACTTATGAAAATGTAAAAGGGGTACTTGTAATAAAGGAAAATGTGCATGTCTTGAATGAAAAGGGGCAGTTATGAAAAGGGGAAAGAGCTCTCTATTTTTAATGGGGGCACTTTTAATAAGGAAAAGAGGCACTTATTAGAAAGGGAAAGGGGTACTTATGAGAATGGGAAGGAGCTCTCTCGTTTTAATGGGGGCACTTATCATAAGGAAAAGGGGCACTTATTAGAAGATAAAAGGGGCACATGTTAAAATGAAAAGTGTGCTCAACCGAGTTTAAAAAAAGGGTAGTTATTAAAAGGAGAAGGGGCACTTCTTACAAAGGAAAAAAGGGGCAGTTGTCAAAGTAAAAGGAGCACCTCTCAGTTTTGAACAGGGCAATTATCAGATGTGAAGGGGCACTTATCAATAGTGAAAAAGGGCACTTTTCGTACCTGAAAATAGGCATTTACTAGAAATTAAAAAGGGCACTTATTTAAGATAATTTCAAGATTCATGAGAATGGAAAATGGACACTAATTGCAAAGGATAATGGGAAGATGTCGAAGGAAAAGGTGCACCCGTCAAAAATAAAAAAAGGCACTCGTCAAAGTTAAAGGGGGAAGGGGCACTTTTAATAAGTAATGGGGGCACTTTTCATAGTAAAAGGGGCACTTCTTACAAAATAAAATGGCACTTTTCCTATGTAAAAAGGGGCACTTTGGGGGTATCTAAAAAGGTGGAGGGCAGTGTGCCCTCCCCCCTCGGGTATACATTTAAAAAACCACCGCCCCACAAACGGAAACATAATTGTAAAAATAAGGCGCCCCCACTTACATCTGTTAGGGAGTAAAACACGGAAACACGCAAGGGTGTACAGAATAGTCATTTTGATGGATGTAATTTTACACCCTATTTTAGACAGACGAAACTTATTGATCAATATATTGTAACAAATCAGGAATTTTGTAATTGGAGGTTAAGCATTTTCTGTTGTGAGTGCATATGCGCATGCGCTACAGCAATGGCGCATCGTGTCGATATAGGTACTGCAATGAAGGAAAATTAGCATAATTTACATATTTCAGCCATGATGGGGGAATTATCATGTTTCATTTGGGAATATTATTTGTGAGATAGTTATTTTATAAGGGGTTGTACCAAAGGTTATATTTGAGTATTTAACTAGTACATAATTGCCTTCTTATACAAGTATGAAAGTAAGGGGAAGATATTCAGGGCCCCGTCTTACAAAGAGTTGATATTGATTCCTAAATCAATCACAGGTCTGCGGTCTCCCATCTCCTATGTACATAGTTGTCATTGATATCAATCACAAATAAGTTTCGATTGATATCAACTCTTTGTAATACAGGGACCAGGGCCCTGTATTACAGAGAGCAGTGAAACGTAGATAAAAAGGATGAGAATCAGTGACTGTTGGGTGATTACGAAGCATGGATGATTGATTGATCGAGTGGTGATCAATTTGTTGATGCTGTGCATAAGAAGGGTGTAGATTTACTCCCCTCAGGGTGTGGAATCGATCATATAAGGTATAAGATTCAACCCCACGGGTGTAAATTTGAACCCATTTTTCATGAAAATGGAACCAAATGGTGTCAATTAAGTACCATTGGGTGCAAATTTCACTCCTTAAAGGGAGGAAAATCATAACCTTGGGGTGCAGATTTTCGACTTCTTATGGGGTGTAAATTTACTCCCTACATTGGGGATTACCCTTACAAAAATGTACCATGGTAACCATGGTACTTTTGTTCAAATTACCATCCACTATGGTAACCATGGTTATCATGTTACCAAAACAATGAAATACATTGATTGTTTTGGTACCATGATAACCATGGTTACCATGGTACATTTTTGTAAGGGTAAAGTTACTCCCTTAGGGGTGTCAGTTATGCGACAAGCATTTACTCCCTATAGGGAGTAAATTAAAACGTCTTTTTATGTATTTATTTATTTATTCATGTTTAATTTATTACAATTGGTAAAACAGTGGAGGGTAGTCCGATTCAGTTAAAAGAAACTGCTTTCCAATGGAGCCCTCCACATGATACAAACAATAACATAAAACATAAAAAGAGAACCTAAATTGAAACATCAATATAACTCAATATATAAAAACATTTATACATTT
>BEXV01000416.1:214622-224683 GCA_003118195.1 Hemicentrotus pulcherrimus
AAAAGAGAAAGAGAAAAACTGTTTGTTATTGTAATGGATCTGTTGGCATTTCTACTTTTCTAACTGGATTCAAAATAAAAATGTGTAAGAAATTGATTTCAACTGTTGCATGTATTTCTATCTTCTTATCCATGTATTTGTTGTTTCAGGAGTTGCGCCAAAAGAGAGAGCAGGAGCGTGTGGAGGCAGAGCAACGAGTGCAGCAGGAATTCACCATGACAACCGTCTCCATGACTCCAGAACGCAAGGTTTGTACTTTAAACTTTTCACACAGGATATTCAAATATATCGCAGGTATTTAATCGAGCTTGAATTAATTTATTGACAAAGATTATGATATTGTTTGGCTTGCACAACATATTTGTATGAAATAGTATAACACTTTCCTCAATACAATATAATTGTTATGGTATTGTAAAGCTTTAAAATTATAGTTGAGAATCACCCCACAGAGTCAATCAGAATCCAAAATCAGTCAAACATCAGTCAGCAATACCAAATAATTATCAAAATAAACTCCAAGTCAGTAGCTAAATGAAAGCCATAATAAATGGGAGTAAACAAGTTGAAATCTTGTAGTGCTCTGCTTTATTTCTGTGTATTACATAGTGCTCTCTGCAGAACATTCAAATGAATTAACATTTAAAACATCTTAACCAATGATATCACAGAAAATGGACATAAAATAGAACATCCTGTGAGAGAAGGAGAACTAATGGAAAAGATTTAGTGAATAACAAAAAGACAAAAGAGGCTATGATTGAATAAGAAGAAGAAATTAGAAAATTTAGATTTTGTGACAATGAAATGAATGAACAAGCATTACCACATTTACCCTCTTACAGTATCTATTGAGTACAAGTCACAAATATACAAGTTACAACATTGTGTACCATATTTGTATTTAGTGTATCCATTCAAAGGTTTTCTTTTACTTTAAATTTTGATTAACATGTACACTGATTTAAATTCATTAACGCTTAGTTTTTTTCTACTGCATAATTATCATAAAAAAACAGATTTTATTGAAAACTTTAAAACATTTGCAACAACCTCTTTTAAAACCTCAAAGGCAATCTAAAATATTTACAATGAATTATATATTAATAACTGATTGAATTAAGTAATTAATTTTTTGTTTGTTTCTTATTAAGCACTTTTTAATACAGAAGACTGATCAGAGCTCTGATACAACAACAACAACAAAAATACATTTGGAACAATAACTTATTAAACTATAGGCACTTAGTAGTAAAACAGCCATTTATGTGCATAGATTTTTTATTGAAGCATGATATGCATAACAATATTGTGAAATATAAGGACATAACAATAGCAATCGCACCAGACATGTATAGCAATCGCACCAGACATGTATAGCACCTGTCCTGGTGAGAGCCAGAAAGCAGTAACATATTTGACACAGAGATATTAAACACCTCTCTGACTCACAGTAGCATTATGAACTTGACTTAATTACGCTGGGAAGAGTTTCTTCTGTATTTAACATGTACGTGTAGGAATATTGCATATGTTGCATACAATAATGTACGGCACAATCATGATATTAATTTGCTTGCATAACATGATACTTTCCATAATACTCTGATATGATTTATGATATCAATAATAAAGTACAAGTCATAAATATACAATATCGAACAATGCTGAGTTTGATATGGTGTTCAAGAAATAAGAAAAAAGTTTAATTACTTAAAGATAACTTTAGTACTGGTAATGTGATTGCATTGTGAAAGAAAAGGTGTGGAAAGGATCAGAAACAGTTGATCATGTAGCATCTAAGTATTGGTGTGCACTGCAAGGTTCTGGAGTCATCAAAATCATAATAAATTTGACCGAGTCTTGGTAAAGTAACAAGCACTGTACACAGAAAGCTATATATGGGACAACACACATGGTATCGGGGCTAGTACTCCCTTGATTTCCTTGTCTTTCTATGCTCATTACTCAGCCAGTATACATTTTCTTCCAAAATTGTTTGGCACATGTCATTTATTTGTAATCTTGAACATTCAGTGTAAGTTTTGTTTGATTCTGTGGGAATTAATTTTCTTTTTTTTACCAGAACTGGAGTTTATCTTTAATATAGTAACAGGAGACAGAATGTGGCGCAAGTCCCACCAGGGCATTGTCTTATAAAGAGTTGATATTATTTGCAATTTATTTGCAATTGATATCATTTGCAACTATGTACATAAGAGAAAGGGGACTTTGAACTTTGAACTTGAACGATTGACTAGAGGACTTGCGTTCAATTTAGATTAACCGCAACTCTTTATAAGCAGGGGCCCTGTTGTACATTTATAGATATTCACTTTTTAGAATCTAACCATTTTTTTGGACTAGATCTATACATGCATATATACAAAACATTTCAATCCTTACATTGTCTTAATTGTTAATAGTGTCTGGTTACTGGTATACGTCCTTTCTTTTTCCGTTTTAAAACCCCCAAAATAAAATAAAAAACACCCTTTTCGCCATCGTTGTTTTTGTACACTTTTGTAAATGTACATATCTTTTTTTTGCAACTAGGATTCTCAGTTTGATCATATTAATTCATTATTATTGTTTGTCCTTGCCTACTGCACACGATCTAAATTGTTTATCACAGCTACATATAATAACATATCAATGTTATTCTATTATAAACAAATCTACTGGTATGTTATATGTTTACCATATTTCTTCATGACAGAACTTTATATTTGAACCAGCCTGCAAAGCCGCGCATGCAGATTCACCTGCCAATTGTTTGCACTTTGTTTAAAAGTTCGCAATAATCCACACTGTGTTTTTTTGTGTCTACAGGAGGAGATACGTAGAGCTCGTGAAGAACGTGAGCTACAGGAAAAACAAGAGGCTGAAGAACGGAAGGCCAGGGCTGAGGTGAGTTAAAAGAAGGCTGGCATAATATATCAATGTACATTTATAGATATTCACTTTTTAGACATCTAACCATTCTTTTGACTACAGATCTACATACGCATATATACAAAACATACAGCTGGCATATTCACAGTACAGTAAATCCTGTTTGAGAGACCACTCAAGGCCGGGAGACAATAAAGATGGTCTTCATGTACAGGTTCCTTCAGTACAGGTTTGGATGAGAAGATTTTCCAAGGAAATACAAAATTGTGGTCTTTATAGACAAATTGTCTTTCTATACAGGTAGTTGTTCAACCAGGTTTCACTCTATGCACACATGTGACATGTGAGGAAAGCCAGAGCTGAGGTAAGATAAATGAAGATGGGCATATTCACAGTATGCCTACAGTGAAACCTGTTTATAAAGACCGCTCAAGGGAGACAATAAATGTTGTCTTTGCTTTATTCGCAGGTAGTCTTTAAAAGTATGTACAGGTTAATATAGCAAAGGATCCAATGAGAGAAGATTTTCATTATAAAAACATTGTATAAATGTTGTACATATGTATAAATGTTGTACATTCAGCAATACAAATGTTTTTGCGAGGCATACATACCCTTGGTCTAAAATGGTTGAAATATGGCCTTGCCACATGCAAAGAAGTGATTTGGGAGGAACACAGGATTGGAAAGTATGCATTTACAATTACACTGGCCTAATTTATAACCTTTGTCAGTACCCTTATTGGGGTAAAATAATAAGAATAATATTATGCTTTCATATAACACTTAGTACAAATGTCTCTAAGAGCTTTACAGACAAACAATACCCTGGTCAGTGGATTCCATACTTGCCTGCACACACTGTGCACAATCTCCACACCCTGGGGAGCATTCCGGTTAGGCGTTACTTGACGCTCAAAAACTGTTTGACCAACAATGACAGTCGCATTCTACCGTGTACCCATTTAACACCGGGGTGGAGAGTAGCAAGTGCAGGTTAATTCAATTCAATTCAATAATGGTTTTATTGAAATACAATGCCTTGTAGCCAAAATGCTGAATTGTGCATGTTTAAATATACATGAGCTTCATTACATAACACTATATTTCATTTGTTACAATCATTCAAACAGTATTATTAACATTCAACATTACGGTATTCTTGTGTAGCTATTTAAAATCAATCACTATGTATTATTTACATTTTAAAAACCTATTAAAGTTCACAATAGTAATAAAAATAATTGATCAAAAGCAATACAATACTGACATACAAATAAGTTAAAAAGCTAATACTGAAATTATTGCAGCTGTGTCCTTGACAATTCATATTCATTGAAAATTCATATTCATTGAAAATTAAAAGTCAGCAAAATGTTGCGCTATGTTGCCTGTTCATCAATGGTAAGTACATAATTATAAATTGATGTCTCCGTAAAAAGATAAACATATTTCAGAGTGGGTTGTAAAACATAGTTTCCTACGTTAAAACTAAACCATGCATAGTTGGATGCATATTAAAACATTAGATAATGATAATAATGTTTATCAAATATTGTTAATATATACATTATGTAAAAATGCAGTTTAATTATTCATTATTGAGAAGGTCTATAAGGTATGGCATTGGACTCTTTCTAAATCTGTTAGTTTTGCACTTGTACTGGGTTTACTTTGTTGTTCTCCTCAAGCAGTAGCGACTTTCCTGTTTTTTAACTAGCCAATTCGATGAAAAGGGACTTTCTTCCAGATTATGAGCAAACGTAAGACATAAATGTTTTCTTCTTTCCTCAAGGGTTACTACATGTAAGTTACATGTTTCTAATGGGACATTGTATGAAGTATAACTACTACCCAGAATTATTCTACATGCTCTCTTTTGAATTGATTCAAGTGCATAGATGTGCTGTTTTGTAAGAGCTCCGTTGAAAAAAGGGGCACAGTACTCTTCAATCGGTCTTATATATCCCCTAAATATGGGGATTAGATCTACAATGGGTAGTTTGTATGATTTCAGTCTCCTGAGTATGTATAACTTCTTGTTACTGCTCTTCAAGAGGTCAGTCACGTGTTTATTCCATTTTTAGGTCACTATGTACGATTAAACCCAATATTTTGGGAGATTCTACATTACATAGTTGGGTATCATCAATAAACAAGGCCGTCTGTTGTACAGGTTGCTTACAAAAGGAGATCTGCATAACTGAACATTTAGGAAATTTAGTTTCATATCATTCCTATTAGATCATTCCTGTAGTTTGCGAAGTTAATCTTGTAATTTTGAAGCTTTACATATACTCCTGCTTTCTACCATTGACAAATCGTCTACGTATTTGAAATACGTTATAAAGGAATCTTGGCATGCATCGTTCATTAGTATCAAAAATAATTAAATTCCAAGATTTGTTCTTGCCAAAGGATATTAGTGCCGTGTCGGGATTCGAACCCTTGACCTTCGCATATCCAGTCAAGTGCCTTAAACAACGAGACACTTAAACTTCCTTTCAAGCAGCTTTTTTTTCATAACCTTAATGAAGCACAGTACTATGAATATAACAATATTCATAGTCAGGAATCCAATAACAATGTGCAGGGGTGTCGTGGAACATACATCTTTGTTTGTATCCATATCTGTAATCGTATGTGGAGGGGAAGAAGGGGTCTCACCTTCCAGTGCGAGGTTTTTTGTCAATTTTGAGTTTTGTGTAGGTGAGACTGTAGTGCTCAGGTCTGTAATGTCTGTGAATGCTATGTTCTGTATCGGATCCCATCCACAATCCCTGCATTGCTGCATGGTCTTTGTTTGGTCGAAGGTGGATGAACAACAGCGTACAGAGTGATCTGCTATTCTTGCCAGTGTGACCTGACTTAATCGTCCACCATTTTCGACAGGTGTTCCTAAAGGGGGTAGCCTCATGCCATTCTGGTAACATATAATTTGGCCTGCAAGATTCCCTAAAGGAGCATTGCATTGTAGCTTGATCCATGCGCCATTTAGATGGTTGCTACTTGATTCACAAGAAGCCTTACCGGGAGGGTAGGCAACACGTAAACCAATTCTAGGGTACTCTGGTAGCAGTTGACTATTGTTATAAACAGAGAGAATATAGGTACCCTCATCACTTCTTAAAACAGGGTCAATGATTAGGAGGATAAAGCAAGTAGCATCATCGTCGCCTTTTGTATGATTTGCAAGTTCATACCTTGGAGGCAAAGATTTTGATTTGTCTGAACTGTAAAAGGGAACTTTGTATCCATGTTGCAACGTTGTCTTTGCGATATCACATGGGTATAAAAAGTTCAGTTTTGCTTCTTCCCCTTCTTTAACATGCAATATTGCAACACTTGGTCTGTTGAATGTGAGAAAAAGGAAGACAAATACATAAAGGCTCATTTTACCTCTGGTTTTATGGGTAATACACATGATTTATTTAAAGATACTAAAGATTAAAAGACTTCAAAAAAATGAATAGAAGAATAAATTATGTAAAGAAATTAAAACAAAAAGTACAAGTGATACAAGAAAATTTTGTTTGGAAAGCTCTACAAGGAAACCAAAATGTTAAAGAGCTTTAACACACACACAACAACAACAACAACAACAATAATACCAACAAATGTCTTTACATAGAAGAAAATGTACAAAGAGCTTTACATAAAACAGGAGAAAATTTGAAAATTGGGAAAGAGTAGGTACTTTGACAAAGTTGCAACCACGTATACAAGTATGCTGTTGCATATACACAAAGATAACATTTATTTTTAGACAGCTAGCCTTTAAAAATCAGTGTAGATTACAGAGTGGGTTAGCAGGCATCCAATGCTGTATTTTGATTCCTCAATACGTACATGTATCTCATGATCCTTTGTAAGATATTGCAAATGTTAAACTGTTAACTTCTGAGTACTCTCATTCCCATAGACTATAACAAAGCAACCACTTGGTTCCAGTACGTAATGGGTGAATGAAGATTTATATTCCTCTGTGATTTAAGAAGCTTGGCTCTTGGACCTTATATCCTCATTGATGATGACAAGAAATATCCACTCAGAACAAGGAGTGCAGTCAAATTGTGTACAGCATTCAGTTGAGAATCTTCAGATCGTGTGTAAAATCAATGCCTTTTACTGTTCTCCAATTAGCACATGGTCTGTGTCAGATACCGGTAGTTCTCGAATCCAGCATAAAAAGTTAATTTGAATTCTGCCTGGACTTCAGGGGTTGACATTACATGTATCCTGTTTGTTTCGGTAGGCTTTGCGTTTTTGATCTTGTTTCTTTATGGTTTTCATTAAATCTGAAAAATTTAGATTCTGTCAACTATGGCTATCCAGTGCTATCCATCATTGATGAAGGTTAAGGTTTAAAATCTTGCGTTTCCCAACAATTCGTCAGTTCTCTTAACACAGGTTTGAAAGAGTCGAGCAGTGTGCTTATGTCTGGGAAAAAGAACAAAATCATTAGATTCATGTTTTTTGCAACAACTGATTAACTAGGTAAGAGGCAGAAATTGATATACCTATTGACTATTTTTCTTTTTCAAATTTTATGAATGAAAGGATTCCCGTATTAATGTTTCACATATAATTTGGGATTTCCATGATTGCAGAAAAATTAAAAACTGTCAAATCAGAAAGAATGATTGGACACTTCAGTTCAATTCAAAATAGTCCGTCAAAGGTTCAATAATGTATTAATATTTTGAAAAATACATTGAAATGTAAATGGTCAGAAACTACGAATATGTCCATATATGTATTCTTTTAACAGGAATATGACTACATGTACATACATGTATATCTGTTTTCCAAAACCAAAACACAAGTGCAGGAAGTACTGGTTGTGCTTGAGACTTTGTAATAAATTCGTCTTCAGCATTCAATATTGGATGTAGAATATAGAGAATTTTAATACTTTAAAATGTCTGTAAAATCTTCTAATAAAATTTATTATACATGTATTAAGGTCAATTTTCATAAATGAAAATAATATAACATTATACTTAAAATTCACTTAAACTTACCTATGTTAGACTATTCAAATATTTGGCTGTGCTAGAGTGACAATGTGATTTTACGATGGATAGTTAAACTAAACTGAACTTGTTTTTACACATGTTATTAGAGCTTTGACTTTGAACGCATGACTTTTGGTAGGAAGTTAGCAACGTTTATTTATGTCCTGTTATAGGTAATACATAGTCTTGGGAAATTTTGAAAATTGGATGAATAGTAATTCTTTACAACTTTGATATATTTGGATGCCCCTGTGGATGTATTATGAGCACTAGAAAATTTAGCCTTTTGCTTTCAAGAAATTGAATAATCAAAATTTACAGGTGTTCCCGGTTAATTTCAAATATTTCAAATAGCGGCAAAATCTTGAAATCTACGGTCCGCTTTTTAATTTTTTTTAAACTGTCAAAAAAATTAAAAATGTAGTACTGTAAGGCATTCAAAACTAAGAAATATGAGCCCAAAGAGGGAGTAAAAAAAAAAGAGAGGGTTTCTTACCGATCGACCCATTATTTAGCACCTAAAGGGCAAAACAACATCTTATTTTTAGGCCTAATATAAATCTGTTTCCTACTTGACCTGAATGTACATTAATACTTGTACTTGTACAATGTACAAAGTTACAGATAACATTGTGTCAGTCGATCTTCACTGGACTGAGTAAAATGTATCGACTAATAGCAATCTTCGACTTGTGCGTAAGTCATACAAATTCCACTTACGCATATGTACTACATAGGTTTATGTGAACGCACTTCATTGTTAAAATCCAAGCAATCAAAGTTCCTTTGTATGTGTGTGTTTGTGTGTTGTGCATACATCGCCGGAGATATCCTATACAGCAGTGAGTCCAAGATAAACAATGGAATCTACATGTAGAAGCACAAGAACCGAGAAGAGAGAGGGAGAGAGGAAGAGAGCTACATGCTACATATTTGTGTTGGTATCGGTAGGTCAGTGTGTGTGTGCTCAACGCAGTAGACATGCACGTGAAATGGCTGAGCTCTTAATTGTCACATTTTAATTGTGGAGTTAGGATATTTTCCAGCAAGATTCTTCAAGGCGAACAGGAAATCAGACTCAGAGGGTTAACAAGGATATGTTATGAATAATGAAACCAAATTATGATGCTGCATATTAGGTGAAATATTCTATACTTATAGAAACTACAGTGCATGTACATGGACACATATATCATGATACCATTAATCATTATTGTAATCATGAGTAACACTGTTATTTCATGCAATTTAATGACTGGAACTACAGACTATTAGTTAAGCCTCGAGACAAGTTTAAGTAGGACTGACCCAGTTTTATTTTTAAGTCCAACTTCAACAATGAAGAATATAAACACGATGAAGCAGAGACTGTGTCTCTGATGCCGGCCCTGCAAATCTTACTACTGCTACTCTTCATGCACATACCACAGCCTCAGGAATCACAGTAAGTAATACGCTAAGACTCTGCGGGGGCATGACGTTTCCGCGAGCCTTTGTATTCTTTTGTTTTTTAATGAGATCGCCGACCGAAGTTGGTGCAGCTATTTCCTCCTGAACCCTCTCCTCGGGGTACCGCTGCTCTACCATTTCGGTAGCGAATTCCAGTCGGAAACAAGGGTTAACATAAGAAATCCAAACCAGATTCATAAAGGCTTCATGGAAGCGCTTCTCGCTCTCTCGTTCACTCAAGTTTTCGCGATTAGTCTTGTTTTAGTCGCTCGGCGTCTATCAGACGAGTGGCCTTGTTTAAAAGCTACGTGGAAAGCGAACACGAAAGCTGTATCTTCTATTTGGTCAATCATGTGAAAATTACAGTTGTAAAAAATCCCAGTTGTGGAAAGAAGTGAAATTACAAAGATATTTTGATTTTCTGGGAATGTGTTTTCGTTTTATCGTACCGGTCAAATTGTTGTGTTATTCATTTTAAGGGTTTTGAAATTATGAGCAGTTCTTTAGGGGGTAGTTAATAGTTACTTTTTGTGTTCTGTAACATGTACGCATAAATGTTGTGTTACCACCTTCAAACAAATTGGCTCATCTAAATGATATTTCTTTTAGGAAAATTTCAATTAAAAAAAACGTGAAAATACAAAACAAATATCAGATATTTTTGTCTACATAATTACTCCTCTCTGTTTGGGGGGGGGG
>BEXV01000416.1:237492-247647 GCA_003118195.1 Hemicentrotus pulcherrimus
CCTGTAAGGTGTTGCATAACAATTAGTATGCGCATGTCATCAAAAATATGCCATAATCGTTTATATTCATGTAAAGCAGAAATGTGAATACAGTTTTAGATGAATTTATTCCTAAGTGGGAGCTATGAATTAGTATCAAATTGCTTTTATATTGCGTTTCTCAAAGTAACTTGATGTATTCCAGAACAAAAGAATACATTAGAAATAAAACAATAGATATAAAAAGAAACAAAAAACAATAAAATACAAAAGAAAATAAATATATGAAAATCGCATCAAATTTGCATGAATAATCATTATTGATTACATCATGATAACTATTTTGTGTTAGAAAAGAAGTTCCATATGAATATTTAGTTTCAAATAACATTCATAAAGTGAAGTCTGACAATTTTTGTAATGATTCTAGTTCCCTGTATAGTTCCAGATTTGATATTTATAAATGCGTATTTATAATTGATGCAAATTATCCTATGCATTTTCAAATATCATAAAAATAATGTAACCTCATGAATTTGAGATGGAGGGAACATTTATTCAATACATTTTCAACATGCTACACAAGTCTACAGACAAATATGTAGAGTGCTCTGTAAAATGCATAAAATGAGCATTTTGCATAATTAATTAGGCTATAACGACAAAAACATGCATATCAGAAAAAAATATACCATCTTGTTCCTTATGTAAATATTTACAAACATGCACATTTTTGTGTACAGTACAGTCAGGGTTCAAGGATAAGAAAGTAATTATCTGCAGTTGTGGAGATTGCTTAACAAATTTGTAACTTAATGAATTTGCAAGTTCAAGTTTCAAGTTTCAAGTTTCAAGTTTATTTCACATTTCACAAATAAAAGGAATTTACATAATCGACAAAAATAGAACATAATATGAAATATACTAAAAGTGTCACATTATATAATTAATTCATTGAAAAGACGTCGAAGTTAACTGTAATGAATAGAAAGTTATACAGAGTCAAATATGAGGAAACCTATTAAAAAGCATAGCTTGTAGATTATAGGTTCCCCTAAAACTAACGTTTGGTTGAAGTAGTTGTAATGGTAGAGGACGTAACAGTAATAAAAGGTGGGCAAGATGCCTTAACATAAGATGATTCAATTCAATTCAATTCAATTCAAAGTTTATTCAACACTCTTGATAAACACATTTAAAACATACAAATACAGAACGGAGTTATAAAAAAGAAACAAGAAAGTGATAACAAATACAATGGCAATTTATAAGAGCATTTGGGATAGGCAGGAAGGAGGGATTCCTTATATAAAAGCCTACCCCTGATTATACAATGTGAAACAAGCAAAATAGCAAGAAAATTGCAAATATAGCAAGCAAATTAATTTGTTACCAAAGAAATGAGACAATAGTCACTTTAAAATGTTGAGGTCATTAAACGAGGTCATTCGAACGAGGTCACCCGAGCGAGGCAGTAAACATGAACAATAATGTTACAGTATTGTATACAATAATGTAGGCCTAGCCCAAACACAATCCTGTTTCCGACATACATTCAAATCCATGCACGTCTGCTCCCAGAGAGCCCCAAGGCACGCAAACGCATTCACCTGCGCCACGCACCATGCCTCCCCGCAGTATCACCTGCACGAACCAGCTTACAGCAGCAGTCGTTTCCAGGCCGGACAAGTCACATGGGTTGTCCGACCTAGCAACGACCGATTCATGCCAACGACCCCAGCAGGAAAAACAAGGACGCGGCACATCTAGGCAAGCACGTTTGCATGCCCGAGGGCCCCCGAGAACAGGCGCGCATGCATAGAAACATAAGTATAGGAGAAGGTCGGAATGTACAATGTAGGATATCATAATAATTAATTTCAAAGTCAAAGTGGGTCATATGAATTTAATAAGGACTGTTTAAGCTTACGTTTGTAACAGTTTAACGACGGGGATTCTATTATCTCCTTGTTAAGCGCGTTCCAAAATGTTGGTCCTGAATGAATTATTGTTTTGAGTGCAAATACAGTGCGGACGCGGAAAAGGTGAAAATGATCAATTTGTCTGGTGGGATATGAGTGGACGGCATTATTTTGTATGAACATGGGAGTAAAGACATTGGGTAAATCACCTTGGTTTAGCTGGTACATGAAGATGCCAAGACAGTAATAGTATAAATCAGATATTTTGAGTATGTTGTCAGTACGAAAATATCCATCAGTATGGGAGCTAAAATCAGCAAAGTTAATTGTTCGTATTGATCTTTTTTGAATAATGAAAATTTTATTAATATTTACTTTCGAGCAGTTTCCCCATGCCAATATACCATAATTTAGATAGGGTGCTAATAAGGTAGCATATAAAGTGTGTAATACATGAGAAGGAAAATAACATTTCATTTTATATATAATAGCTGTATTTCTTGACAGAATTTTACACAAATAATCAATATGTACATTCCATGATAATTTACTGTCAATGTATAGGCCTAGAAATTTTGTAGAATTTGTCTGGGCCAAACTACATGTAAGTCCATTTATTTGAACCTGCCCTGGAAGTGTTTTTAATGTGTTGCTAAAGAGCATAAAATTAGTCTTATTCAAATTGAGAGAAAGTTTGTTAGCCTGCATCCATTCAAATACAAAGTTTAGTTCATAATTCAAAATACCAAGAAGCATGTTTGGGTTTTTGTGAGAGAGAAATATATTTGAGTCGTCTGCGAAGAGGAGAAACGAGAGAACTGTTGATGAGTTTTGGAAATCATTGATATAAAGAATAAAGAGGAGTGGGCCGAGGAGGGAGCCTTGTGGTACCCCGCAAGATATTAATTCTGTGTTTGAGTTTTGGTTATTAATAGACACAAATTGGGTTCTACCAGTAAGGTAGCTTCGGAACCACTCCAAGGCCTTCCCACGGATCCCATAATGGGATAATTTGTATAATAGAATCTCGTGGTTAATCGTGTCGAAGGCCTTGGAGAAGTCCAGAAAAATACCAACAGTATGAGACATATTATCAATGGCTTTTGCTACTTTATCAATTAATAATAATATCGCGTGCGTAGTAGAAGGTTTTTGGCTAAAACCGAATTGAGAATTTACCAGGATTTTGCAGGTGTTTAAAAATCGGATAGTGCGAGAATATATTAATTTTTCGAGTAATTTGGAAAATGAGGTCAGTAAGGATATTGGGCGGTAATTGCCTACATCGTCGGCATTACCCTTTTTATGGACTGGAATTATCTTTGCAATTTTCATTTTACTTGGTACTATTCCATCTTCCAAGGATAAATTAAATACAAATGTTAATGGAGAGATTATTGCATGGATAATAGTTTTGAGGAGAAGATTTGAGATACCATAACAGCCAGAGCTTTTCTTTACGTTTAAGTTATTCACGATATCAATAATTTCAGTTTCATGTATGGGTACAAGAAATATTGATTGAGGATTTGGGTTTCCTAGGAACGAGTGGAAATAATTATTCGTGACAGGGATTTTACTGGCAAGATCTGGTCCTATATTTACAAAAAAAGAGTTGAATGCCTCTGCTATGCCGAGAGGGTCTTTTATGTCGTTTCCGTTGTAGACGATCTTGCTGAGTTCTAATTTTTTCTTTTCACCTTTCCTAAGAACATTATTGATAATTTTCCAGGTTGACTTTATGTCTTTTTTATGAGTGGTGAATTGGGTTGAATAGTAGTTCTTTTTTGCCCTACGTATTACAGATGTCAGTGAATTACGATAGGAAGAATATTTCAGCTTAGATGTATCTGTTCTTTTAGATTTGTATTTGTAAAAAAGATTTTTTTTCCGGTTAATGGATCTGAGTACCGGTATAGACTTGGAGATCCAGGGGGATCTAGGTACCTTTTTATAACTTGACTTGGAAGGCGATTTCACTGGAATATAGATATCACATAAAGTCATAATTATATCAACTAGTTTGTTAAAAGCATCATTAGCATCATTATAATCCAGAACCACAGACCAGTCAGTGAGTATCAGACTTGCTCTGAGTCTAGCTGTATTCTCTTCTGACATATGACATGAACCCGCTTTGATATTCTGAATATTAGGCTTAAATGTGTTAGAAATATGGGGGGTACATGTAAACACTGGGAAATGATCTGATATGTCAGAAACTATAATGCCTTGATCCATATAGTGGGAAATATTTGTGAACACATTATCAATAAGGGTTGATATGGTGTCAGAAATTCGTGTTGGTTTCGTTATACTTGGAAAAAGTGATTTTGAGGTCATGATATCCAAAAAATCTCGACAGTGTGGTTTGTCATTATAATTAAATAGGTTAAGATTAAAATCGCCCATTATCATACAATGTTTGTCATTAAAGGACGGTGAGGTTAACATAGATTGTAATGTTTCAATAAAATCAGTATAATTTGAGTTAGGTGGCTTGTAGATTTCACCGACAACTATGTTTCTCCCCTGTGGGACATTGATTTCAATAAAAATGCTTTTGATAGCGTCAGTCATTAAATTTAGATCTGCTCTTAGAGCAAAATCCAAGTCATTTTGGATAGAAGGCTACACCACCACCAGGTTTACTTTCCCTGTTGTTGGGAACAAACGAATAGCCATCCAAGGTAAGAAGCGGAGAGGGCGTTTCTGACAGCCAAGTTTCACATAAACCTATGACTGAAAATTTAACATTGAGCGTAATTAGCAATATTTGGAATGAATCAAAATTTTTAGAGAGACTTTGTATGTTGTGATGTAAAACTGAAAAGTTATTTGTTAGCTTAAAGAATTCACGCTCGTTTAAATTGTGAGGTAACATATAATCAGATGATCTGTTATGCAAAGATGTATTATTTTCATCATGACCCAGTTCCAAATCAGGCATTTGTAAATTTAAACGATTAATTTCTTCTAGATCAAAGTAAGCCACATTGCTCTGAGGTAGTGTGAAATCATCAGAGTGACTATAAGGAGTAAATAAGTCATGAAGCTCGTCGTTAGTTAGTGATTGTAAAGGAAAGACAGACATCATTTACTGGCAATAATTGGTGAGTTAAGAGTCAGCAGGACAACGCAGCTTTAATGCCTTGGTCGATGACTGAATTAATGGGAGCAACCGATGTCGATTTTAGATTTGCCAGTTTGTATTATGACTGACAAGGCATGTAGAACACTGAAAACATGGATGAACATGTATCTACTGTGCTCTTCAGAAGGCTATGTGAATGTTTGTGATAATATAGGCTTGAGAGTTGAAGGTGGACGGAGAGGAAGAGAGAGGATGGGGGAGGGGTGGAGCCTTGTCTTGTTTGCTAAATACTGATTTAATTACAATCGCAATTTAAATAATAAACTAATTACAGTTTGATTATGCTTGTGATCAAGATCCAATGCTCACTGCAGCACTAAGCTCCAGTTCCGCTCAGTTTTTCTTGTTCTTCTTGGGTAGTTATATTATTAGTAGTGTTTGTGTCATTTACATGTAGCTTCTTTGAAAGCGTCTTGTTTTCCCTGACCTTGCAACAATAAAGTACTGCAAAAGCAACAGTCATCAGGGTGAATGTACCAGTACCTATGGCTAGCCCTATATGCTTCCAGGACAAAGCACAATCACATGTAGGGCTTTTCATTTTCTCAGGACATGTAGTTGTTTGCGTTGTTGGTGCTTGTGAATCGGAAGGACTATCTCTGCTTATTTTAAGTTGTTGGATAAGAAGTGGAAGAGGACAAGGATTTTGAGTTTTTGTTACTGGGCCATTTTGAATAGGACCCCACCCACTGTCATTACACTCACAGTTGTTTTTGACTTGCGTTAAAGCAGATGAGCAGCAGTGTACAGAATGATTTGCTAGTCTTGCCAGCATGGTCAGCTGTAAAGTGCCACCATGTTCTGCTGACTTTGTTAATGGGGGTAGCCTTTTGCCATGTTGGTAACATAGAATTTGCCCTGGGAGATTCCCTGCAGGTGCTGAACAATGCAATGAGATCCATTCTCCTGCAAGGTACACATCACTTTGTTCACAAGATGCCTTACCAGGAGGGTAGGCAACACGTAACCCAATTCTAGGGTACTCTGGTAGCAGTTGACTATGGTTATAGACTGAGAGAATATAGGTACCCACATCACTTCTTGAAACAGGGTTGATGACTAGAAGGATAACACAAGAAGAGTCATCATCTTTTTTGATATGATTTGCAAGGTCATACCTTGGAGGCAATGGCTTAGATTCGGCTGAACTGTAAAAGGGGAGTTTGTAGCTATGTTGCAATGTGGTCTTTGTGATATCACACGGGTATGAGAAGTGTAGTTTTGCTTCTTCCCCTTCTCTAACATGCATAATTGTACAGACACTTAGTCTGATGAATAGGATCCATACATACCGGTACTTCAGGATTATTTTTAGTGTCATTTTTAAAATGATCAATTATTGATAGTATTCAGTACCGGCGTTCCTATAGGGCCTGTACCTTGGATGCAAAAAGCAAACTGACTAAGTTCAACTCTCAGGTCTCCCCTCCCGATGTTACTGATATTGATAAGAAGCTGTACATTTGCTACTTGTATGGAGTTAATACCAGCCTTTGATTAGATTAACAAGTAAGTCCAGAGCTACAGTTAATCGAGTCATTAGTGATTGCATGTTGAGATCACAATACGCTTAGTAAAGTGTTGCCTATGTGTAATTTTACCTTTCCAGAGTTTGCAGATCTATTACCGGTAAATCAGTACAGAATGAGGTTGTTAGCTGCTGCTTTGGTTACAGTAGACAACTTAATTATTCCAGGGATATGAGAGTTAACATTTCCTGATTATTCATATCCCTCGTAATTTTGATGTGTTTTGTGTTTTTTGTAACTCAAGAATGAAAGACTGACTGATTGAATTAAAGTGTTGGTCACAACCGACCGTGCCTGTTAGTCCGTACGGTTTTGGGGGAGCTAGCCACGGCCACCACGTTTTTTCTGAAAACGTAGGGAGGGAGTGGCAAAGGCAGGGAGGGAGTACCGGGCTCGCTCGTCACACGCACTGGGGTGATTCGGTAGCCCGAACGCAGCAAAAGTTCCTCGTGCGCTAAAAGTGCTACGGTGTCTCTGCATGCTCCTAAATCTGTACGGAGGCGGTACTCACCACGTACCGATACCCAAATTGTGCCCACGTTTTTGCACGTAGACAGCACGAACTTGCAAGTACAGCGGGATGTGACCACCGCATAAGGGATTAGTTGAATACTTTATAAATGTAAGGTTAATATGTCACATTCTCAAGAAACGCTAATCTCAACTAATCGATTTTTCATACAGTACTTACAAAATTACAAAGCTTGGTAAGGGTATGAATAACTTCTGTACAACATGCATGCAGCTTCTAGCTCCTTACATGTACATGAATGTACAACATGCAGCTTCTAGCATAGAGGAATATGTTGATCAGTTGGTTCAGCAAGTACAATGTATTGGCAAAGTACTGGCTCAGCTCTTTCTAGTAAGGTAGATCTACCAAAGATTTTGCTCATTTCATTAAGCTACAATTGTAGCCGAATGAGAGAGCACACCCCACACACCAGTGAGAATAACAAGCTGCTTTTTTGGTTACACACTAAAAATGTTCATCGGTTTCTGTGCAACTGAATTTTAACAGTATTCTAGATTACATTGTTTAGTGGATATACGATTCAACAAATGTTACCATATGACGCAACAAAAACAAACCTGTTTTAACACTGTTCAGTGTACTCTGTTCATAAATAAGGGGACATCCAAATGCATAGAAAATGGGGGAATCATAGATCTGCTTTGATGTTCGCTGTATGTCTGTCTGTTCTTGTCACTGTAATCAAATTTGCATTCAATCCTGCCTTGGGGCCTTCATTCCTGTGTAATATGTATATGATGATTGAATGCTATTCCAGCCTTTGAAGACCACGGAGTGAAGACCTGTTCATCATCTGTCATCATTTGCATGTACAGATGGTTGATAAAAACTCCAATCCAATCCAATCTAAGAATTTGTAGAGCACTGATTTCTGGTCGCCTTATCAAAGTTGCTGAAAAGATTGAAAAACTACAGTATGCCGTTTATGATGTACTAGCTGATTCACACGGGAAAGAATGGAGAGTAATGACTAGTTGTAAGCAATGTTGATGCTTTGAACCTAAGTTGAACATATCCAGCATTGTCCATCCCCGCACAGATGTGTGTGAAATATTTTCGTATTAACATTATGATCTGAAAGACATGACTCAATTACGAACCTGGTTCTGATCAGAGTCTGTTTGTAGGCAAAGACAGAGAGCTGACCATATCAAAGACATTACCACTGGACCAACTCACAGAGCAGAAAAATTGTAGTTTCAAATCCTGTTCATCTGCAAAAGTGATGATGATGGCTTCTTGTATAGCGCTATTATCCGCCTCTGCTGGGGATCATGGCGTTTGCTCTACAATGTCTTGCAAATTCAATGTGTTTTGTCAGTGTTTTTAATTAAAGTTGTTTTCCAGTAGATTATTATGCTTCTTGAGATGTTGTAGCTGTGAACAGGTTTTGTTCCATTCTGTATACCAGTTTTTCCCCAGCACTTTGAGCCAATATAACTGATCCTGAAAGAGTGTATAATAATAATATTGATAAGGATGATGATGAAGAGGAATGGTAATAGAAATAGCAATCAAAATCATGGTAATACTACAGCTGCAGCAGCAGCAACAACAAAAACAACAACCTCGCCCTTCCCTAAACCCCCTCCCCTGGACTTTTTAAATATGAATTTATTTGATGATCAAGTGCATAATTTCTTCAGTCTTCCTTTAATGATCAGGTTAAGAAATGTTTCTTTATTTTCAAGGGTTGATTACAGAGAAACATGCGTTACTTACGTGCCAATTTAAGTGAAAGTTCTTGTTAAAACGTACATGACCTGCCCTGGCAGTACACACACACACACACATCGCCATTTAAAACACCTGCACATAGAACTCTATACTTATTTCTACATGTACATTTGCCTCCCGATTACAGAGGAGAAGTGTTCCTCTGCGGCCCTGGGGGATCTAAAACACAAATATAGAGAATAATCTTCTGAAATGTAAACTTTCCCTGTCAAGTTTGGTATGACCATAATTGTTTGGCTAAGGTTAGTATAGAATTAGAATAGGTAATGAAAATGAACAAAACAAGCTCACCACAGTCACCCGTTAGCAGATAACGTCTTTACGGATGCTTGAACGCACTGGCCTTCAGTATGAGGGTTGAAAGAGAGAGTGGGTAAAAAGAATTCTTAATAGGCGTGTCTGCACTATCTCGAGATTGCCAAATATCCAGCTATTTTGAACTATCCCGATCGAAAGCTATCCAGCTATTTGCGTCTTCACTGGACCAATACGCTCATCACCAACTAGTTCGAAAAATAATCTCGAGATTGACGCATGCGCACTTCAGCGACCGACTGTACGACCAGCGTGCAGATTTAAGTTTTTACCCGCGCTGTGAAACGTAAACAAGTACCGGCTGCGCTGTGCTAGCTTAGCGGTATGTATAGATCGCCGGAAATCGTTGTGCATGATGGGATCGGGATATTTGATTCGGTACTTCGGTCTAATGAGGACGGTCGCAAACTATCCCGATAGTTGGGAAATAGTTGGATATTTTGCAAACTAGACCGAGATTTCTTGGGATATTATCCCGACCAACTATCCAGCTAAATTGCTACTTCGTTATAATGAAGACGCAATTAGCTGGAAAGTTTGCGATCGGGATAGTTCATATAGCTGGATATTTGGCAATCTCGAGATAGTGAAGACGGTCCTAGTGTCATCCTCATCCCCCTGGGAATGATTAACATACAAATGTAGTTGTGACTCATGAATGTCTTACATGAACAAGTCCACTGCCTAGACAGGCATGCGCATTCAGCTGAAGATAATGCATCCTCAACACTTAAAGGAATACAGTCCTTTCATTCTTACTCTATTATTTGTTGGTGGATCAGTGGAGACACGGTGCTGTTTGGGTTGCGGGTAAGGGAGGAGGACAAAGATGATGGAAGAATAAAAGATATAGAAATCGACATAATATGAATTATACATGAACAGTACATGCAGGTGTATGCATGCACAAATTTAGCACCTAACTTTGTTTAATTTAAACGAATCATTATATAAAGTGTCACAATGTAATATAAAATGAGAGAG
>BEXV01000417.1:0-11585 GCA_003118195.1 Hemicentrotus pulcherrimus
AAACTTGAGTTCTGGTAATGCGATTGCATTGTGAAAGAAAAGGTGTGGAATGGATCAGAAAAGTTGATCATTATAGCATGTAAGTAATGGTGTGTAATGCAAGGTTCTGGAGTCATCAAAAACATAAATTTGGCAGTCTTGGTAAAGTAACAATCATTTACACAGAAAGATGTATATGGGACAACACACATGGTGTCGGGGCTAGTACTACCCAGATTTCCTTATCTTTCAATGCTCATTACTCAGCCAGTATACATCATGTTCCAAAATTGTTTGGCACATGACATTTATTTGTAATCTGGAACATTTAGTGTAAGTTTCATTAGATTCTGTGAGAATTCATTATTTTTTTTTACCAGAACTCAAGTTTATCTTTAACTTTCAATGAATTTTTATGTTTTTGGATGCACTGCCAGTATTCATGATTAAAGTCTCAATTATCTCTTTTTATAAAATGATTGTTTTAGTCATCTTTTCGTGTCAAGTAAAGACCCACAGCAGGTATTGGGCATGCATCATATTCACTTCTGAATTTTATTGGGTAATGTTCATTATGTAGTCATTGCGGGCTAGTGCATCTCACTCAAGAAAAAGTGATGCAATCGAAATTTTCGCCGCTTGAACATAATCATTATACCGTAATCATTATAATTTTGAATAAGTATCAGACATAATCATAACTAAATTTCTGTATATATTAGTAAGACAAACTCAAGAAAATCGGATGATCTCATATGAGTGACTTTAACCTTCCAGCTCTCCTCATATCTCTGATACAAATCGGCGGCTATGGGATTCGTCTTTCCCCGGTAGTCTTCAGACATGTGTGGCTCTTCGAAGGGGTCATCGTGAAGGGGGATCTTGAGCAGGTTGGTCGGTTTCTTGATGTAGCGTTTCCATCTGCTGTTCTTGATGGACTTGGACCGTCTCTTCTGGAGCTCCTTGAGCTTGCGGGTTAGCATCTCCTGATGGGTCTCGGCTGGTTGGATGAAGTCACGCTTGTAACGTGTTGCTGGAATGTGGACGATGATGATTGGTTAAAAAAAAAGATTAATGCGTAATTTGAAAATCGATTGGTTCACCCTCGTATTAATTTGATTGATCATGAAAATAACTACGAAGGAGGAGATTCGTTTTCATTTGCGTGTGTGTGGATAGACCTTGAATTATAAGGTAGACAGAATAGAGTATTTTAATAAAACATACATGAGGGTTCGAGTTTCTCATCTCCAAATCGGGAGGTTTTCCTGTTTCCTGTTAAATTCCTGGTTGAGGACATTAACATTATCAAGATGTGCACCGCAGTAAACTTACTTGGCACTACGCTTTTCTTTCTCCTACTGACCGGAGCTATTGAAGGCTTGCCATTTTGTGTGGGGTCAACCAACTTCTTCAGTACTGAGCAGCTTCCCTAGATGAAGAAAAAAATGATAATAATAGTGATGAAAGAACGAAATAACGAGAGAAACGAAGCCGAAAGAAATCATCTTAAGGACTGTCATTGATGAACGGAAGGAGGAAATATTTCTTAGTTTGTAATGATTCATATCACAAGGGTCGTTATATTAAATTATGATCATAGAGATAGAGATAGTTTTATGGGTATGATATGCGATTCAGCTTGCTATGCGTAGCAACTCTTCTAAGGAGTAAAGGTATTGACAATGAATTGTAGTCAGTTCATACAAAAATGATGATGATGATGATGAAGATGATTGGGAAGATGATGAAGCTGATGATGGTTTCTTGTATAGCGCAGATGTCCGCCTCTACTAATGGGCGCTCATCATTCTCATGGCGCTTGCTCTACGATAAATTCGACGTTCTTGTGTCGTCATTGTTTCAAATTAAGATTATTTTCCTTTGTTGGCATTAGTATTATTCTAGAGATGATGTCGTAGCTGGGAACATAGTGACTTGAACGTCGTCACTCTTGATTGTGGAAGATTATATTACATAGCTTAGGTCCAGAGAAGTAGAAGGCCCTGTCACCCAAGTTGTGCGACTGAGAGTTTCTGTCAGAACTTGGTCGACTGACGTCAGACTGCTCACTGGTCGATGCTTCACCAGAAGCTGTGAGATGTAGGGTGGGACTTTACTATATATATATAAGTATTCCCACAAACGTTTCGGCTACGCTCATATGTGGTCACTACCAACAGTGATCTTATTTCTCTCCTTGGGTACCATTTTTATATCGTCTCTCCAGAGCCAATGCCCTTCTGGCTCCAAACGGACGACCTCTCTAGTCGATGTGAATATAAGTGCTTTTGACCACCATAGCTCCAAGTTTAAATATGATCCTCTGATTGATGGGTATCCAGTTAATATTCCATGGGGAAGACGAGCTTTATTGGTCATTATTATAATAAACAATCCGCGATATGTCAATCTGGTAGAGAGGGACTGTATGCGGAGGAGTAAAGAAACAGAAACAGTATAGAAAAACAGTCTAAAGGAAAACGCCTTTCTTACCGATTTTACGATGATAATCCATTCTGATTTGGTGCTATCTTCAACTATTGTGGTACCATGTCTGTAAATATAAAAGTGCATTTAATATGGTGAATGTATTAAACACGTCCCTATTATTGTAGTTTTAATTGTTTATTTAGAATTTTATATACTTGTTTAATCAACACTTCAAACGAAGCTGTGAAATGGAGCAACTTTAAATTCACAAGAATTATGGCAAATAGAAAAAGAAGGTCTTTCCTTTTAGAAACAATGAATTAGATATCATCAACTTCGAAGAGTACTAGTACACTTGTCAAGTGCTCATCCTTGCCTTAATTCGTACATAAACAAAGCATGTGATACTTACACAAAGTATTGGAATCTTGTTTGCGTGTGGTTATCCTTTAGGAGATGAATAGGCCAGTGTTTAAAGATACATATTGACCTGTAATAGGAAAACAAAATATTGAATGGTAGTTAAGAAATATAAACAAAAATGAAAATAAATTGAGTCACATAATCGTAACAAATGGTAACAGAATACCCGCACTGTAAACATTTTTCGTCTCAAAACATTTTTGTTTTTGTTTTATTACAGAGAGGTTAAATAAAATATGTATATCGGAAATGATAAATTGCAAATATTAAAATCACAATATATTTATTCTATGTAAAGTGAAGTCTCCTGCCTAATTCCTCAACCACACTGCAAAAATTACTCCACATCGATTCAAAACCGGTCGGTTCTCGGTTATTCGAAGTAATAAGTTGACGTTGTTGTTGTAGTGTCGGTCTCATTGGTGTCACCTAGGACGGTCTTACCTGACAAAACTCTGTTCACCGAGATCGCTAAAGTTGCCCAGACCACCGGCAAGAAATATTCGACTATAGTCCTGAAAAGAAAAAAAAAAAAAGAAAAAAGAAATCGTTTATATCTTAGTAAATAATTTCGGCAGGGTGCATTATCTTGATACAAGTCATAACCTTAATGAAAACGTTCCTCTTTTGTCATGCAAACTTTCTAAATACGTTTTACTATGCTTCTGTAGCTCATTAGGAAAATAAAGCCAATGAAGATCGAGGCAGTATGTACTTCATGCTAAGATAACATTTTCTTTACCGATCTTTCTTTGTGATTAGATCAAATTCACTATCAATTTTAAAAGAACATTAAAACATAGAAACATGTCATTATTAATAATAATGTCTATTATTAATAGATATAGAAATACAACTTCATTCTAAACTTAAACTGATATGTTACTTATTTGATCTATTTTGAACAAATTTACTACTCACATCTGGTGCTAGACACATGAGTTGTATGGCTTCCTTGGAAATGACCGTGTAGACATGTTTGTTTTGGTGGGCAATCGCTTGTTCCTGTATAAAACACAATAATATTGATAATAATATAATAATCGAACTAATCTAATGAATATTGTAATGTTTGTGAGTTTGTCAACACTGTGGTCGGTCTGAAGTCGGTCTCGTTGGTGGGTCTGGGATTTAAGAGTAATTCAGTCCATACAATCAGACAAGTTGATAAGTTTACTGTTATAATATCTTCACAAGAGCGATGTCAATGATGTAGGTCAATAATTTGAAGAATTTCTTACCCCGAACATATCCCCTTTGTTGAGTGATGAAACATGTCTACCTGGAATATTGGGATCACCTTCTAAATGCAAAGCTAGAGGGAATGAAAAATAGAAATAACATAAGTGAAAACTTTATCATTAAACTTTTTCCTCATCCATTATGTTTTCAGAATATGAAATGAATAAACCACTTGGCCAAGTAAACAATAAGATTGAGAATACTTCAAACGTTTCAAACTACCAAGTTTCAAGATTAAGCTTATAAATAATTCAAGCGATGATGTTCTGCGCTGGGGTAAAACAAAAAAAAAGAGGATTTTGCACGATTTCATATTTTCCTTGGTGGTCCATTCGCTGATATTAGCTTAGTTGTCCAAGGGGACACCCCCGTGTTTGCACTCACCTGATCCACCTAGTATGACATAGAATGCCTGAGGACTCCTGCCATATCTGATGATGACCCTACCCGTTGGGTATTCCTCATACCAGGAGTTTGTCACCAGACCTCTCTGCATGTCCACTGGATACTTGGTGATACCCTTCATCTGCTGTAGCTCCACCATTACCTACATCGAATTAATTTTAACGGAAAGGTCGAGTTTTGAAAGGAAATTCAAGTATTTTGCGAGATTTTTCATTTATTTTAGGATTGTTTGGGAGAAGGTCTTCATCGATACGTCCCCTGAAAATCATTGCTCTTCGGGCTCCCCCATCGATGTGATAGCTGCAGAGTGTTTGGACCACACAGTATGTAACGTGTATTCCCATATTCACAATCATATTGCCCTGATAGCACGTAGTTCTTGACATGCACTCACAAATGTTCATACCAAAATTCTTAGCTTTTCTGATTTGAAAAAAAATAAAAAAATACAAATAACTGTTTATTAACCTGATTAATGAGAAGTCAAATGTCAACATGCAAACTACTGGAGTTGAGAGATCGGCTAATATTATGTCAAGATGGTAACTTACGTGATGGATATCTTTCTTAGATCTCTTCTTAGGATCCATGAGCAGGATTCGTTTTGTGTCTTTTGAGATCTTTTGCTGAAAGGACAAAAATATGAACAATTCTAGCTACGGATGGAAATTTGGAAAGCAAATTTATATCTATTTGAAACAACTCACAGCCACTGTTATAGTCATGACTGCTGCCATTGTCTTTTGTAAATTTTGTTGATACGCCACTACATCTCATTATTAATAATGTTATTTTCATCGTCATCTTTATTATCACCATCATCATCCAAAAAAAAATCATCATCATCATCATCATCTTTATCACCATCACCATCATCAACATGACCACCATCAACATTAGAACATTCTTTGGCGTCACCACCATCATCGTAATCATCGCCAGCATCATCATCATCATCATTATCAACATCATAATCGTTATCATCGACGCCACGGTCATTACTACAGCGTCGGCGTCATCATCGTTATGGTAATCATTGAACGAATCACCCTACCACGCCATCGTCAATATAATACAATTTCACTACGCCAGCAGTCCACATGATATAAACGGATGGACTAAACGGGGTGTTATTTACCGATTTCATGGCTTTGTACTCCGTGACGTCATAGAGTAGATCTCCCCGTATTTTGTAATGATCTCCAGCCCGGGCAGCGTCGATATCACTGAACAACGACACCATCCGGGCATCGCTTTCCCTATAAATATTCGAATTGGAGCAATACGAAATGTAATATTTTTTCGAAGAAGAGTTATATCAAGACCTTTAGAATGCACAGAGCTGTTATCATGATAGAACATGTTTACGTCAATCTTTTGTACCTAATCACTTTATTGATTACACAAAATCTGCACAAAAATATAATTTTGTTTTAAAGGAGGAGCAAGGCCAAATCTAGTCATTTTTTAATGGGGGGGGGGAATGTTTCAGCCAACCTTTCCGACAACATGTCAAAATGAATTATTATGAATCATATATAATTATGATATATGCATGATTTATTGAATAAAGAACAGATTTATAATTTGTAAGTTTGTGGTTGTTATTATAAGTTTTGGTTGGTAGTTTGTAGTCAGACAATCTTGCGCTTAGAAACAACCGTATTAAGCGCCTAATAAATGTTGGGTATTATTATTTTAACAAACATAGTTCAACAGTTATAAAGTCCCTTTCAAAGTAGGAAATGAAATGGCTGTACTTACTTGTAGATATATGTCCTGCTCAGCCTTAAGAGATAGATAACCAGTTTCACCACCGTCCGAAATCGTCCTAACGTCTTGGGGTCCTGTAGAAGACATGGTAGAACGGTATAAGGTGATCCGTTTTCTATTCACGTCTATAGCATCTCTGCTGAACTTGTGGTTGTTTTTTGTAGATGTTCTACTAAATCATAGTTTGTCTTAATTTCATTTCAAAATTGGTAAGCTTTTTTAAGTCAGGTGCGTAAATGAAACTCGCATGGATTAAGTCCTATAATATAATTTGTCGTAATAGGAGTGGATCAGGGGGTGTTTCACAAAACTTGTCAACGGTGACAAATGACAGTTTTTGTTATAAGCTACTGAAATCCTTGATTCTGATTGGTTATCAGCAGATTTGTCACTGTTTTTTGTCATTTGTCATTGAAAATTGGCTTTGTGAAACGCCCCCAGGTGGACTCGATCTTGATGTAGATATATTGGCAGCTTGAGGTGTGATTTTAAAGGAATAATCTGACGATCAAATTTTTACCTGCTTTTCCTCCTGATCATCCTTGTTTCTGTTCGAAGCACCGCTACCTTTCCTGATCGGAAGACGGCCAGCAAACCCAGCCCGGCGTCCCTTCGTCAAAACCTTCTTCTTCCAAACAAAACTCTGCCATTTGCCCATCGTAGCAAGGGCTTTCTTCTTCAAGTCTCCGTCGCCGTCGCCTCGGGCATCGCTGTCGTTGTCGTAGTCGTTGTCTTCCTCATTATGACTGTCGTTGGTTACGTTATTAGTAAAGCCCTTTGTTGCTCGATTATTTCCTTTCGGCTTAGTTCGTCGTTTGGATGCTTCCATTGCTTTAGCACGCTGAAAGGTGAATAATGTTTTTTTAAAGTTCGTTATCATTTAAAGGTAAACGAATATGTGACGAGAAGGCTTGGGTACGTATTATGCACAGTCATGTTTCTCATAACATTCTACTCGGCTACGATGCCACATCGAATAGCTTCGGAATCCATGTGTCTCCTAATAAATTACTTGCCAATTGTTAGAAGGGTGAAGAGGGGTAAAGAAAGCTCCTCTGTGACATGATTTTAATGATTCAACCGGTACAGGCCCCTCCCCCTCTTTTCTTCTCCATTTAAAATTTTAGCGCATCCTCCATTTCTATCTCTCTTGCTCCTGTCCCAACTAAATCAAAACACATTCAATTTGTATCCTCACTGAAATGCATATCTACCCCTATCCGATCCAATACACCAGTACGTCATTGTCAAAACTGAAACGTGATGTTCCTGTCTCAATGTATGTTCATGATACGGAATATTTGCGAGATCTAAGCTTAATATAAATTGAACAGTTAAAGATAAAGTAAAATTGTAATATGAAATGTGAAATCAATTGCATTAGTTTGAAATTATTTCAGGTGAGTAAGAGATATACTGAAAATGTTTAAAGTATATATGACCCGATATAGACTGGATCAAACCGTGATGTTTGTATTAATCCTTAGGTGCGAACGTAAAGCCGTTATTTTGAGATCATAATTTGCTTAATATAAATATAAAGAGTTATCAAAGTATTAATATTCATGCATATTTGCAGCTATTATAAGCACCTTACTATTAGAGCTCCGTAAATAAAAATGAAAGACGGAGGCTCATATTGTGATGTAAAATGTATTTCAACGAATAGGTTCAATGAAATTTACCACTAGACCATTTAACCAAGAAGTTACAAAAAGTTACTGATTTAACTGTATGAGAAGGAAAAATGCAAGAAATTAAGAGAGAACGCTTCGTAAGAAAGTGATTCTGCCTTGAAATGAGTACAATGTCAGAAGTGGGAAAGTCATTTAAATGGCTAAAGAAAGAGTAGGAAAAGAGGAGGGGAGAAATAGAGAGAGACACACACAGACAGAGACAGAGAGAGAGAGAGAGAAAGACAGACAGACAGGCAGGCAGAAAGAATTAAAGAGGTGGACGAATAAAGTCGAGTATGGTATCTTGGCATGTTGAGTAGGAGGTGCATGCAAAATTATCTCTAGTGAAGATGCAGGAATCTTAATGAAATGAACTTATTCGATGTACGTGCAAAAACAAATTTGTGGTCATTTAAAAAGTTTTTTTTTTTAAGGTACAGGTCATATAAGTTTATATCGCAACGATGAAAAAAATCTCGATCTGATGCAAACATTATTCGTCTTACCTTTTTACTCTTCATCTTTTCTATAATTTAGCTCTAATGTAGTTAAAGGAGTATACATGAAGTTAGTTAATGATCCGTGAAAATGCTTGCTTTGCACATGATTGTATACAAAGTGTTGTTCAAGTTGTAACGAAATGTGACAGTGGTGGTAGGTAACTTCACGAACATTTAAAACGCATTTTACCTTGAGGTTCGTCTTTCGCTGTTGTTTATTAACATTCTCTGAAATCGTCTGCGTAAAATAAAAGTTCGATTTCATTTATAAATGACACAGGCTGTTGAGAACTTGAGATGGCAATTTTTAGTAGTATTCTTTCCTTTCTACTTATAGTCTTCGAAAGCCCAATATTCTAAATAAAAAACTAACTCTTGATTAAAATCTTAACGATTTTCAAACAAAAAAAATCTTGAAAATAGATTCGACACGGAAGTGTCGTTAATTCTGAAAACGTTTGTATTACAGGGTTGCCACCCAATGTATTTTGGAATGCAAATATCAACACTTTACCTCAGTAAGATGTGTTTCGACATCGTTCTTTCTCTTCACCGGTCTCTTACTCATCTCCATCATGGCGATCACACCTCTCAGCTTCTGCCTTCTCTTAGTCTCGAAGTCATCGACCACCGCGTCCGGCATCGATTTGGAGGCCTGTCGGAACTTGGAAACGCCGCCCAGGGTTAACCTTACATGACGAATTCCTCCCTGCGGTGGTCCAGTTTGAACCAGAGCAGGTAGATGCATTGACGGTTTCAATCCCGTCGTCGTAGTCTCCGTCATTGACTTGATCGTCGGGTCCTTTTTTTGTTTTGGTCCGCGATGTCTAAAACGACCGCGGGGTAATTCCGCGGCCATCATGGTATGGAGCTGTTATTTTCTTTGCTGAAGGTTGAGGGAAATAGAAGAACTTACGTGAATTACCGTCCAAATGAAGAAGATCGTTAAGACTTGTATACGTTCTTGAGGCCGAACAAAGCTCAGAGTTAAGTTTCAGAAATTTCTTAATCAATATTGTAACCGTGTTCATACAAATAAAGAAACTTGTACTCATTGAGCATAACCATTATCAAAAATTCCTCCAAGTAAAATAAAAAACAGAGTAGAATACAACGTAAATATATAGATGTACATGTACTACCCCTTCCTTGTAATTTTACCGTTAACTAGAAAGGAGGGATGGCAGCTATTGGGCGATGCAAATAAGAAAGAGGAGAACCAGAGAGGGTGTGTAAGAAGGGGAAAACATCGTGCATATAAATGAAATTAGTATTCAAAAATTAGTTTCATTATATGCAAACATCTCAACAAACTAGAAGAATGTGCTTTTTGGTGTAATTACACATTTCACTACATCACTCAAATAATAACATGCAGGATAACGCGGTGTTCCATAATGCCAACACAGCCTTCGTATTTAGCCTTCGTATTTCCTGACGCAATAATCCATTAAATATCATTCGAATAATTTCCAAACTTAGATGATAAAACAATTCTCATGAATACACAACTCTTTGCTGGATATCTTCCTTATTCAGTTGCATCAGTCATACAATACACAAACATTTACCCTACACAATCTTACGATTGACGTTCTGGACATGTTTCAAACTCGATTCATTTCGAAATCTTACCCTGTTCCTCAGTACTCTCCCCTATAGCTTCATTCGTCAAACTATCAAACTAACGGTAGTTACGGTACATCCATTCTTCAAAGGGTGGTACCAGATGTCAAAATATTGTCCAAAGTTTTTACACAACAAGACACTATAATTCTGACCTGCACTATTCCAGCACTGATAAAACGTCATGTGATATTCAGCTTCAAACAACAAGTTTTGTATTGGTTACATTATCATGTTGTCTATCTTATTGTAACCGTATCAAAAGATCCTGTTAGACAGTGAATTAGATGAGAACATGGCAGCGTTCTATTGTTATCTTACTATCATATCGACAAACTCCAAAACAATCAATAATCGCTTTATGTGTTTACACAATGCCTGGTCGATTTCCACCCCAGTTTTTGTTTGGCTGCGAAAAATCAATGAAAGGGCTGGCCCGTGCCTTTGTTGGCGCTGTTTTAGTTGTTTTCCATTTATTCTGAACAAGAAAAACATGATACACTGACTATAAGGCAGACAACTCTCTTAAATAATTCAGGTTAAGTATCGTGCGTGCTAGTTTCTAAATAATATGATATGCGTTTGTTAGCGCTTTTTAGCACTACATGTATTTCCAAATATTCTTAACACAATGATCACAAATTTAATGCACCTCAAACATGTTATAATAATGAGACAGACAAATCTCTAAATTCGTTTTCAGCATGTTAAGAGCAAATGGCTCATTTTCAAAACAATTTCTAATGTGTTTTAGTTGACTAGAGACATAGGTAGAGATAGAGATAGATATGATAGGGCGATGACTCGACTGAAATACGATTCCAATACATATAGACTGTTATCTTTTTCGGTAAGAAAGTCTTACTCTCGGGTTGACCTGTTTCATTTTCTATTGCATGCTGTGGGGATAGACATAAATCGATTCGTCCTTTCTCATTGAATGGCAAACAGATATGCGAATATTTGTGAAATGTTTTTTGTGTGTTTTAATTTTTTTTAAATTGAAATTTAAAGAATAAAACAAAACACTAGGTAAGATAGTGACAGCCTTAAACTTATTCAGATTGTATGGAAATAGTCGCAATTTTTCTGTTAAAGATTTAAATTATACATTGAACATGTAAAAGGTCCTATTCCGAGGTAAATTTCTTCTTTTTTTCAAATTGATATACAATTTTAAAGATCAAAATGGCTTATACCATAGACCTGGTGGTAGGTCTATGCTTATACAAAAATTCAAATGCACAGCAGGAGGCCGGTGAGTCAAATCCCAGCATTTTTAAAATTATATACTAGCAACGAAATTCTGCTAGTGGTAAGTGATTTCCTTGACGTTTTTCGTTTAGTGTTTTCGTCTGCCAGTGTTCTAGGCTGCAATTTCCAAGATTCTCAAACCTGACTCGTAAGTGTATCAAGGCAAAAGTCAAGGGCTTCCGACTTTACAATATTAAACGGAGCTCCTTGGGCTATTTCACCGATTTTATTCGATGTAATAAATCCCTTTTCATGAACAACACGTAAAAAAAAA
>BEXV01000417.1:29335-40766 GCA_003118195.1 Hemicentrotus pulcherrimus
ATTATACCTTGAATGAAGCTAATTAACTAGGTGAAGTTAATCAAAAGTAGCACAGAATATGTAGAGAAAGATTTGGAAGCCAAAGGATCTGAAAGACTAATAACTAGCAATAACAGAAGAACAGTTCGAATATATTATAATCGCATTGATATTTAAAAAAAAAATTAATGTGAACTGAATACAACCTAGAAATTACATGAAATTACAAAGGTAAACACATTATTCCCTGCAAAAGAGAAACTACATTTTTTTGAAAGTATGAATATAAACAGATATTTACCATGCTCTTCATTGAAGTACCAAGCATCCATCAAATCACCGGCACTAAACTCATCGGAAAGACTAGTGATAGGGATGGTTATAGTAACTGGTTGTGTTATCGTCGCAGATCTAAAAGATGCTGAAGTCTCAAATACATTAAGCTCCATCATGCCAGCTATGTCAAGGGCCACCAATTCTGCTCTTGCTGAAATGATCAAAGACAAAACATTATAGAAAGGGATAGCCAAAGTCCACTCTGACTAGATTGAAATAATTTGTACATTGCAATCAATGTGACTCACGATTTGATACACATGTTCAACAGTGTTTACTTATGGATTACATGTATTTTGTTCTCACTTTGTTATAAATCGTCTTGTGTGTCTCCATCTCAAAGTAATATGTATCCCTATATATCCCTAAATCTCTTCGTGTCTCTTTCTTGCTCCATTCTCTGTGAATCTTGCCTCTTAACTCACTCAATATCTACTTGTCTCTTCACCCATGCTTTTATGAGTTATGAGAACTATTTTCAAGTTCTATTTAATTGAGAAAGAAATATGGTCAACTCCATAGTTCACTTATAAAGTGATGACACTATAGTTATGTACGATGTAAAGTGAAATTCTCCTATTTCGTTCGTACATTCCATGTTATTCCGCCTTCAGGCCCACAAGTGGATTTTAATAAATGTAATATCTTTTGTGTCTTCTCTCCTTTTTTTGCGGGGGGAGGGGGTGGGGGAGGGCAAGGCCCGCTCGGCCCCCTCCCCCTGGATCCACGCCTGGGCAGGACATTCCAAAAGCAGTTAGTGCCGGGGAAGAAGCTGTCCTGATAGGATTCTACAGTGCTGTTGTTTGAATTGTAGGTGATGTCCTCTAGCTGGTTCGGTCGTAAGAAGGGAACAGGAAAGTTGGCGCAGCTGAAACTTGGTGATTACTCCATTGGCGATTTTGTATACCTCACTAAAAATGAAAATTGTACGGCTACTACACTGTCAAACTTGCCGATCAGCCACATCGTATTTATTGCGTGCATTTGTGTGTGTATCACATGGAGCGAAAAGCTGCCGCAGGCGGTAATTTTTGCGAGAACTAGTAATCATAATCCCTAATTGACCTCTGAGACCTTTAATCAACATTACCTAATATCTGTGCATCATGAAGACATTCACTATTTAAACTTGCGGAAATAAACATATTTTGCACTCATATTCTAAAAAGCAGTAACAAGTCAAATCATTCCTTATATAACTACTTCTGGCAAAATTTGTCAAGTAGTTTCAAAATTACGGACCACCATTGAGCACAGCAATTGGTTCTGGAATATGTTCAAACTGCTCTGGGATGGTGAGATTGACACCATAGAACTCGATTTGTACAAGGCGTCTGTTCCTAACACGTAAACCACCTGCAAACAAAAAGAGATACAGGGACACATCAAATATGTCCATGTCACTGATATATATACAGTTTAGAAATAGATATCAACTTTCTTTTGTTATGCTATCCATCAGTCCATTGTGCATGTTCAAACTGCTCTGGGATGGTGAGATTGACACCATAGAACTCGATTTGTACAAGGCGTCTGTTCCTAATACGTAGACAACTTGAAAATAATAACCGATACATTTTTTAAATTTAGAGACACATTTAGGTGACCTTCCAAAAAAACAGGACCTTCCTATGGGTTCAAAATTCACATTTCATTGATTTAGGCCTGACCAGAAACTTATAAATAGATATCAACTTTGTTTTGAGTACTAGACATTTTAGTGGCATGGGTTGAAATCCCACCGCTGCCACACTATTTAATGACCAGATAGACTGATAAATAAGAAGTTATTAAAGAACAACATTTATACAGAAGTAACCACCTTTAAACGGCAAACGGCATTCATATCAAAATGTAGTCATGATATTTACCAGAAGGAATGGATACTTTGTACTGAGCTGTGCCCTCCTCTCTACTTACAAATGCAAATGAGTTTGAATAGGCCGTCAACCAACGGAATAAATTCAGTTCCTCATAGCTGGCTATCGGTATAGTCACAATATTTTCTGTAGAAACGATGATTGATAAAGGGAAAGAAGGGAATAAGAAAGTGTTCTTTTTTAGCGTGATAGATATTACAAGAAATTGAAATATTTACAAATTATCAATTACTGCTGTAAGTTTGTTATTCTTTCTAACTACGTAAACTGCTTAGATTACTAGACGACTGTATAATGACATAATAAATCGCACGTAGACGAGTGTCTATGAAGAAAAAAAATAAGGAAAAATATCCAGTGGTTTGGATGTACCTGTCGTGCCTTTCTGGGCCCCGTTGCAAAAAATTTAGCATTGATGGTAACTCTATCATTAATAGTTACTTCTATGGAAACCTTGATTTAATGCTGATATTGCAGTCTACTAGTTAATATTGGTGGCACAGCTACCATCAGTGGTAAGTTTTATTCAACATGATGCACGTGATACATGTATATCGATCAGTACAATAGACTACATGATTTATTAGGTATGGTTCAACGGTACATTGAAATCACTGTCTTGCTACATTTGCAATAATATCCCTTGAAATATAATAGGCCTACTTGATATAAAAATGCCAACAACTTCATGCAGTTTTTTTCTGATATACAGTACAATAAGTACTGAGCTAAATACCAGGAGTGACATCGAAAATGTTCAAGAAATTTGTCAAATCTTGAAGCTTCCTAAATAATATGTAAGGCTTTTATCTAGAAGTTCCACGGCGACATCTTCCATCAATCTTAGCTTGAATCTGTAATTGAAATTCACATTTCAATATGAAAACATCATTTCCACGTACTTTGCTTCAGGTTAGCCTTAGTAGTGATCGAGTTGACAAGAGCACCCTCAAGATTTGCTGTGATGATCAAGGACTGGTTGTGAGGAACTGACAAAACGGCGATGCCATCGGGTCCGGTGAAGGCTGAAGCTACCATCGTGGTACCAAATCGTGCCAGAGGATCGGCGACGAATGCCGAGATTTCTGTATCAAGTGCTACAGCATCTTCAGTAGGATCATAATGGTCGATGGCAATGACTGTCAGATTGATCAACGGTGGTACGTAGTCTTCTGCATCATCAAGGAAATAAGAATTGTGGATGGGTATTGATGAAAACATGAACAATGAAGAAAGAAACGAATCATTGTAAACAAAAATATGAAAGACGGGCTGCGAGGCTAAACAGATTGGCATTTACACAATTCTCATCATTGTTTCTCTTAATTTACAAGGAAATAATAATTTGGCTGTAGTTTACTTACTACTTATCTTTTTTATAAAATCTAGGTCATGTAAAACAAAACAAAAAGCGCCGCAAGACTATAGAGATTAGCATTTATACAACTAAGGGGAGGGCCAAACTCAAATATCATGCTTAGTTCTTGAGTTGGTTGCCACTACCACACAAAGTCAGCATATATCAATTTTATATAAATAAATGAAATTGAATTAAGGGAATGGATTCGGTATTTCAAATTCTGTTTTGTGAACAAATAGTTTATTTATTGATGCCGAAAATAATTCCTATAATTCGTGTCATTATATACAAGGCAACGGCTGGATTGGAAAATGATATTAGTACCCCATTTAGGTTCCTGAAAGCGGTCTATCAGTATTCTTTTTAATAAAAACAACAATGATTACTTTATTGTCTTAATAAGCTTTCACCATCGACTAACATATCGATATTTCAATTTCAAACTTTCCAATAAAAAATGAATACGTCAACCTACCGACGCAATTCTCTCCATCACCATGGTAACCCTCCGGACAATCACCACATTTATACAATGTGAAGACGTTATTGGTAGCATTCTTGAGGTCAATGGTAGCGAGAACAACCACGCGATCGAGGTCAGTACAAACAACGCCTTCCGAACATGGCCGATCTACACACGATGTCGGGTCTACAAACAATGATTAAACAACAAGTATGTTCAGGAAATATGCACTTTTAAATTGATATATATTTATATGAGGTTATTAATGACGTCCGAAATAGTTTACCCACTTCCCGAAACCATTGTTTTTTCTTTTGGCTTATTACGGTAAATAAATATTCTCTATTACAGTTAATCTCTGTTTCTCTCTTCCTCCACTCCTCACACACTTTCTCTCCCTCTCACACTCTCTCCCTCTCCCTCTCTCCCTCTCTCGCTCTCTCTCTCTCTCACACTCTCTCTCTCACACACTCTCTCTTGCAAACTGGCAGAGCACACATGCACTCACACAGACGCATCCAACGCACACGCAAGCACACACACAAGTTATCTCTTAATTTCCTATTTTCAAATGTAATCAGAATTTTAATTTTCAACAATAACGGAAACAAATAATCCAATTTCGAAATTTACTGACAGAAGTTCAAAAATTTCCTACAGACTACAAAGAAAAACATCAAAGTTGAAGATTCACTAAAACGTCTTTTAAAAATCGATTTTGAAAATATCAATTTATAGTGGTAAGTATTCCTATCCAGAGGATCATAACTAGTTTGGTTCACAAGATCAATATCAAAATCACTTCTATTGAGAAAGATTGATTTGTTGTTGTTTATGTCATTGTCATTGTTGTTGTCGTTAACTTACCAATGCGTATACAGACTCTGCCATGCCCATAGTATCCCTCGTTACAGGTGCACATGTATGTTTCGGGTAGATTTATGCACTGAGCGTTGATGGCACATTCAAACTTGTTCTCGGCACATTCATCAATATCTGAAGAAAAATTAACAAATTACAGAAACGACAATTTCAATATAATTCTATAGCCTCAACGATGGCAAGAGTGGGATGTAAGATAGAGGAAATAGCCAGGGTCACAGGGTGTAATCTTATATTACCAGTACATTCGTCCCCATCACCGCGGTAGCCTGGTGGACAAAATCCGCAGGTATATTGCAGAATGATTTCAGGTGGATTGTCCAGATCTGTGTTTGACACGACTTCCCTGCGGCTTAGATCAGAACACTGAACACCGGGGAAGCAAGGGGTATCACTGCACCTTGTTGGGTCTAAAAATAAATCAGAAATAAGAGAAATTTTCAGCTGTTGTGAATGACATTATTGACAAGTCTTAACATTGGGTTTCTGTCTTATATACAGTGCGTCCCTTAAAAATGAAACCCTAAATCAAACGCTTATTGTTAACAAAGTATGAGCTGATTGAAAATAATTCCTTTGCTTTTTCATTAAGTAGAAGTATTATGCTTTCAAGCCATATATTGATTACATTAATCGATAAACGCCATACCAAACAACATTATTTTCAAAATTCTTTGTGCCAGATCTTGGTAACATCCTTATCCTTTTCTGTTCAAACTTACCAATACGAATGCAGACTCGCCCGTTTCCATAGAAACCTCGGTTACAGAAGCAGTCGTAAGTACCGGGTAAGTTGTTGCAGGTGGCATTATCGTGACATTTGTCGATTTCCAGTAAACATTCATCAACATCTGAAAACAGAAAAGAGAGAACAAAATTAATTTACGTAACTGTATTCCTTGCAACAACGCATGAATATCAATAGCAAATTTTAAATGTAAGATTTGTTGTTTTCTAATGGTGAAGCAGTAAGATTTAACTGAGATATTAATATATCAAACGCTCATACCTTCGCAAAACGTTCCATCGCCAACATATCCTTGAGGACACTCGTCACATTGGTAGAGTCTGATAATAGGTGGAGGGGATGTAATGTCGACGGCATCTAAGACGATGCCACGATCTAAATCATTACACTGTGTATTGGGGAAGCATGGCAGATCAGAACATATCGTTGGATCTTCAAGAAGGAAAATATGGAATTATTTATTTATAGAAGTTACTCTGAGTGAAATGTGAATGTGAATTGTCTATTGAGATAGATAAAATGAAGAATACAGAGAATGAGAGAAATGATTTTAAAAATAAATTACACCTCTGCCCTTTTGTTTCTCCCCCCCGCCACTCCTCTCTCTCTTTCCCTCTTTCAAACTCAAGCACGCGCTCTAACATGCACCCACACGCACACACTCAAGCTATCTCTTAATTTACTTTTTTTCTAAATGTATGCCTACTCAGAATTTCAATATCCAACAATAATGGAAACAAATTATTAAATTTCGATATTGGCTGCCAGAAATTAAAAAATGTTTAACAGATTAAAAAGCAAATCATCAAAGGCGCAGATTCACTGAAAAAGTCTTTATGAATATATTTTGAAATGTCAATTTCTAGGGATGTTAATTATTCCTATCCAGAGGATAAGTGGAGGTGTTATCAATAATTAGTTTGGTCTTAAAATGGTTCACAAGGTCAATATCAAAATCACTTCCATTGAGAGCGATTGATTTTTTGTTGTTTATGTCATTGTCTTTGTTGTTGTTGTTATTAACTTACCAATGCGTATACAGACTTTGTCATCTCCAAAGTATCCCTCGTTGCAGGTGCACATGTATGTTCCAGGTAGATTTATGCACTGAGCGTTGGTAGCACATTCAAACGTATTCTCGGCACATTCATCAATATCTGAAGAAGAAATAAAAAAATTACAGAGACGACCATTTTAATATTATTCTATAAAAGAAAGATATTTACTATAGCTTTTAGGATGTTGTTTTATAGTTTTATAGTCAAATCAAAAAAACTAAACTTTAATAAGGGGGAGTAATATCCTTATAGAAGCGTTTCGATAAAAGCATACATGTCTCGAGTAATCAATTTTGTGATTTCTATATAATAAATGAAATTGAATATGGGAAAATTGAATTCTGTGTTTGTTGAAAAAATAGTATGTTGATTGATTCCTAAAATAATTCGAATATTTTATGTCATTAAATACAAGGCAACAGCTGGATTGGAAATTGATGTATGTACTTCATATCGGTTTTTTAAAGCGGAGTATCATTACTCTTTTGAACAAACACAAAATTACCAATCGATTGTTTTAACAAGCATTCACCACTGAATAACATATCAATATTTAAATTAAAACTTTCCAACATACGATGAATATGTGGTTGACATGATTTCAACCTACCAACGCAATTATCTCCATCACCATGGTTACCACAGCTGTTTTGGACCTGCGGTTTTCCTGCTGCCCACCAAGTAAAATGTGTTGCTTCGTAATTCCACACCAACATGTCAGTATCCTGATCTTGCTCAATAATACCAGTGCCGTCTTTAACCCATACACCTACAGGAGTAAAACCAAAAGAGAGTAATGAGAAGAAAGTTGATGATAGGTTATTTATAATTAAGCCCTTCGTGACCAAACTTGTCTAAATACCGATTTTAAATTTTTAACTATCACTGCTATTAATTATACGAATAATAGTGATGCATCTGCTTACAATTCCTTAAATTGAAGTTAATCAAAAGTAGCACAGAATATCTAAGAGAAGGATTTAGACGGCAAAAGTTCTGAAAGACTAATCACTAGAAGTTGCAGAAGAGCAGGTTTTGTTCGTTACAGTCGCATTCATATAATAAAATACATAGACTGTGAACTAAATACAAACTAGAAATGACATGTAAGCAACATCATCCATATAATAAACAAAATAAAGTACACACAGTGTCCATAAAAAAAAGCACAACTACATGTTTTGAAGTATGAAAATAAAGAAATATTTACCATGATCTTCATCGAAGTACCAGGCATCCATAGAATCGCCAGCACTAAACTCATCGGAAAGACTTGTGATAGGGATGGTGATGGTAACTGGTTGTGTTATCTTCACATGTCTAGAAGGATTAGTAGTCTTAAAAACATGAAGCTCCATCATGCCAGCTATGTCAAGAGCCACCAATTCTGCTCTTGCTGAATTAATCAAAGACAAAAAGTTTTAGAAAGGAATATCCGAAGTCTCCTTGGACTAAATTGAAATAATTTGTACATTGCAATCAATATGAATCACGATTTGATACGCTTTTACGTTAGTGTTTTCTTATGAATTACATATTTTTGTTCTCACTTTGTTATAAATCGTCATGTCTGTCTTCATCTTATAATAATATGTATCCCTATCCCTAAATCTCTTCGTGTCTATTTCTTCCTCCATTCTCTTTTAATCTTCCGTCTTAGCTCACTCAATTCCTATCGTTCTCTTCACCCACTCTTATGAAAACAATTTTCAAGTACTGTATAGTTCATTGATGGCATTGTATACGATCATAACTGCTATTCTCCCATTTAGTTGGTTCATTCCATGTTATTCAACCCTCAGGCTACCAAGTGGATTTTAAAATAGATATGATATCAAATTAGTTCACTTCGATTTAACTTTTCTTTTTCTACTCCGCAATTTCTACTTCAGATCTTACCAGGTTCTCCATTAATGGTTGTTCCAAAATCTCGACGTGGACTAGGACCTGGATGATTATGAATAACAAGATAAATGCGACTACATCTCTAATATTCCTTTGCCTATATTTAGTTCGCGCATTCGCTGCTGCATATTTATTTAAATAACTGTTCATTTTAACTCTCATCTAATGACCTTTCTCTAAATTCCACTTAATTTACCTCATTGTGCTAATCATACTAGTTTTTTTGCACACGTCAGAAAATTGTTGTGATTCTGTGATCTGCAGGTACACAACTGAATAACCATAATAATCAGGGGCGGCCGAGCGACTTCCAAAGTGGGGGGGGGGGGGGGNGGGGGGAGGGCACCAACAAAAAATGGCACTTTCTGGGAAAAGGGGCACCTACAGTGGGAAATCTCAAAGCGAAAATATACAATTGTTTAGACATTGGTATATACCCCTACATTGTGATTACATTATCAGGGATGATTTCAATATTTGTTTCTCTTCATCCATCATACAAGATATCGCCTAAGCATCATACTTTACAGTTGGGTGTGATGGCTGAATATGCATTTTTAATTTAAAGATATGTGAGGTCGCAGTGCGAAAAATTACATCTTATAAAGAGGAAAAAAGCCAATCGTCATTGGGTTATAAGCACATTCTCATAACGGTACACTGAAAAGACCTTTGATAAGTAACATAATTATATCATCTTTAAATGCGAGTGAGCGCAGCGAGCGAACTTTGGGGGAAATAGCTCCTAGTCGCTTTAAATAAGGGGCACGTTTAATGATTACATGAAAAGAGGACAATTATCAAAAGGGATAAGACACTTATTAGAAAAGAGAAGGAGCACGTGTCAAAGTACAACGGATTATTATAAGAGGTGAAAATGAGGCATTTTTTCACATGAAAAGAGGCACTCACCAGTGATAAAAAAAAAGGGGGAGTTTACGAAAATGGGAAATCTATAGGCATTTGTTGACGGAAAAAGGGCACCCATCAGATTTTGATAGGGGCATTTATAAGAGGTGAAAAGGGGATAAGTCCCTAATTAGAAAGAAAAAGGGGCACGTATCATTATTAAAAGAGAAATAATCAGAGGTGAAAAGGGGCACTGACCAGATATGAAAAGGGGCACTTATGAAAATGTAAAGGGGGCACTTATAATAAAGAAAAATGGGCATTTGTTGAATGAAAAGGGGACACCGTTTAGATTTTTAAAAGGGGCAGTTATGAGAAGGGGAAGGAGCTCTTTCTTTTTAATGGGGGCACTTACCAAAAGGAAAAGGGGCACTTATTAGAAAATGAAAGGGGTAGTTAAGAGAAGTAGAAGGAGCTCTCTCTTTGTAATGGGGGCACTTATAAGGAAAAGGGGCACTTATTAGACAATAAAAGGGGCACATGTTGAAATGAAAGGAGTGCTCATCCGAGTTTAAAAAAGGGGTAGTTATTAAAAGGAGAAGGGGCATTTCTTACAAAGGAAAAGAGGGATGGTTGTCAAAGTAAAAGAAGTACCTCTCAGTTTTGAAAGGGCAATAATCAGGGGCGAAGGGGGCACTTATCAAAAGTGAAAAGGGGCACTTCTCGTACCTGAAAAGAGGCACTTACTAGAGATTAAAAAGGGCACCTATTCGAGATAATTTCAAGATTTAAGAGAATGGAAAATGGACACTTATTGCAAAAGGAAAATGGGAACATGTCGAAGGAAAAGGGGCACGTGTCAAAAATAAAAAAGGCACTCGTCAGAGGTGAAAAGGGGGAAGGGGCACTTCTTAAAGGAAAAGTGGCACTTTTCCTATGTAAAAGGGGCACTTCTTACAAAATAAAAGGGGCAATTTTCCTATGTAAAAAGGGGCACTTTTGGGGTATCTGAAAAAGTGGGGAGCACTGTGCCCCCCTGCCCCCCCCCCCGGGAGGGCCGCCTCTGATAATAACCCTTAATTGACCTCTGAGACCGTTGAGCAACATTAGCTAATATCTGCGCCACATCAAGGCATTCTCTATTTCAAATTTCGGAAATAAACGTTTGCACTTATATTCTAAAAGTAGTAACAATTTCAAAGCAACATAAAAACTCTCTCCGACAAAATGGTCGTTTAATTTGAAAAATGACTGACCGCCATTGAGCACAGCAATTGGTTCCGGTGCATGTTCAAACTGCTCTTGGATGGTGAGATTGACACCATAGAACTCGATTTGTACAAGGCGTCTGTTCCTAATACGTAGACAACCTGAAAGTAATAACCGATACATTTGTTTTACATTCAGAGACACATTTAGGTGACCTTCCAAAAAACAGGACCTTCCTATGGGTTCAAAAATCACATTTCATCGATATAGACCTGATCAGAAGCCTATAAATAGATATCAACTTTCTTTTGAGTACTAGACATTTTTGTGGCATGGGTTGAAATCCCACCGCTGCCACACTCTTCAATGATAGGATAGACTGATAAATAAGAAGTTATTGGTAAACAACATTTATACAGAAGCAACCATCATGCAAATTCTTCATTCAGGTACCCCTGTGCCAATCACTGCTTCATTTCATATATCGAGACAATATTGAGGATGCTGATATAGTACCACAACTTAAAATACATGATGCAATATGTTAATTGAAACGAGGTAGTAATATACACCGAATGGAACACTTTTGTCCCCGAAGGATCAATTTATACCGTGAAAGGTTTTGAACCCCATCAATTACATGTTTGTGTCACATACTAAAGGAGCTACACAAAGAAAATTTAATAAAAACTGATAATTAGAACAAATTACATATGGATGGAAAGATTTTCTCTTGAAAAACACGAATAATTTGCTGAGAAA